>VZTL01070225.1:0-23197 GCA_013400535.1 Scopus umbretta
TGGGGTTAAACCATGACAGGCAGTCTTAATTTATTTCCCATGGAAATTGTTTTCTATGTCATGACTATTTTTGTCTAGAAATTCAGCAAATCAAAAATTTTTAAACAGAAAAATATATCTCCTAAATAATCCTTGTATCAAATGTGAGTGAGTTATTCCCTTGCTGTATATTTAGGGTGGACATGCATTCATATTCCTAGAACAATTTTGTGGAAAAAATTGTATAAAGTTGCTCCTTTCTCAATTTTGAAATTGGAAACTCTGGTAGTGGTTATGTAATATACTGATATTATTAAAGCTGTTTCTTTTTGTTTCACTTAACGTGAAAATGCATTTAAAATTTATGTCATGCACTGTCCCTTACTTCCTGTTACAGAGGTAAATGGAAAGATCTTCTCTACTCTCAGTTTTCTAACTCCCAAGCACGAGTCCATCATTTTTGTGAGAGCTGATTTAAGAATAAATAAAACCTGGGCTTCTCTGATCTGTGTCACTCACACTGCCTGTCTCTCTTGTTGCATATTTTCATTTGACTGCATAGTTTTTGCCACTAAAATAGAGTTCTCCTGTTTATTGCCAACACTACGTAGTGACTTCACAAGTGGCAATGAAAGGAAACAGGACTTGCAATGAGTCATCTCAAGTAAGTGCAGACAAGCAGTTTTCTTTTATTTGCTGTCTAATATGCACTGTAAGCTTAACATGTATTTGGAGAACTACCTGTGTGTTTCTTAAAATTAAAGAAATGCTGCATTTTAGGCAGTGATTATTAAAGATTTCCAAAATCCATTTTTCTATTCTTGTTCATTGTCCCCAGTCTTATCAGAAATAGTCTGTAGTCCCTACCACTAGCTGTTAGGATAGTTTGTTACATTGAAATTGAGCAAATCCATCAGGGATTACCCATGGCTAGGCTAGGCTAGATATCAGGTCACTTACATTTCTGCCACTTACATGTTCCACAATTCCTAACCAGGTATTTAGGAATTCTCCACATATTAGGTGCTACATCCATGTCTACAGAATTCCTCCTGGCTACTCCATTCAGATTTGGAGGCACTCATAGACACACTGTGTTTCAGGAATCCCCTTGAGCTACCACATACCAGAAGCCACCACATACTTAGAAGAGTCCTGAGGCTGCTCTGTCTTTTGTTAGGTGCTTTGACATACCTTTGTCTATCTCACTGATCCTACACTAAGCACAGTTTTTTAGATCCAAGAATTTAAGCCATTTTCAAGGATTATTCTCATTTAAGCATAAATTTGGTAAAGTATATTTCTAACAGTTGAATTCATAATGCTTGTGACTTTGGAGCTTTCAGGTGTGGACAGATGTATTGCAAAGGTGTCTTTCCAGAAAAAAAGCATATTAGAGTTATACTGTGATAAAGCTTCAGCTTTTCCAAAACGCAACATATAAGCATTAACAAACATTGCCCCCAAAAACCCTGTACATGAAACTGTTCACATAATGCTGAAGAATAATGCTTTCTTCCTCACATCTTTTGAAAGCATGGTATCTCTGAGCGAAGTAAATGATTAAGTGAAACAAGAAGTTTGTCTTGTTACCCTATTCTGTTCTGCATAGGTTCTTATTACCACTATCACCACTGTAGCTGTTGAGTGAACACCAGTTCTGCATTCAGGATTATAACTCTCATCTGTCATACGCAGATTGTTTTCTCTCAGTCTCTGAGAAGAATTATGTGAGCAGTATAATGTTTCCCTTTGGTAGTTTTCTTTTGGGGTGGAGAGCTGGTTGCACATACACGTTTCTGTATTTTTATGCAAAAGAAAGCATGACCAAAGAAATGTGCCTTACACTTCAAGCAGAAAATGATAATGTTTGTGACAATCCATATTTCATCAAAACTGTGAATTAAATTTAGTGAAGAAATAGAACTTGGTTTAAAACAATAAAGAAAAACCTTTCATAAAGGTGAAAGCAGAGAGAAATATTTCTTCTAAGAACATAAACAGAATAAGTAAATACTTAAAAAACAGGAATGTTTTTTACACAAACTTTCCCCACCACGCTCTTGCTACTCAAAAACTGTAGGATAGTTCAACCAGTGAAACTCATGCCCAGTAGAAGTGAAGCATTCTAAAATTTTATAGGTGCAAAATGTGCTCTTGTATTTTCATGCTGGAAAATACCAAAATTAAATAAATTAAAGGAAGAGAATCAATAGGGAAAAGCAAGATTCTGCTTTGTTTTTCATACATTTTGAAAAAGATCATAATCTACCACTGCCTAATACTTAATTTCTGAAGTAATTATGTGCTTTGTGTAGTGTTTGTGAAATAAACATACACACACCCTCCCCAGTCAGAACAAGCTGGACGTGTCTTTTGTATAACACAAAGTATGCAAGTGGGTAAAAAGTAGTGTGACTTGGAGATCAGTGACTTCCAGTGGATTAACAGAGAAACGCATCCCAAGACTGAAGGTTCTTTGGTGGAGGTCTCTTCCTTCAGCTCCTGCCTGGCAGAATGTGGAATTTTGAGTATGAGTGCTTTGGCTGACCTCTACTGCCACAGTATTACATGAGTGACAACTATGCAAAAGACAATGTAACATCCCCTGCCCCATATTTTTATGCATTTTTCTCTTAGACTTTTTTTACTTAACACTCATGCCCCTCAAATGTTCCTTTTATTGCTCTAATGGAATGGTATATGTGATCCTTGGAAATCCAAGGGAAAAGTATTTAAAAATTACTTTCAGTTTTATTAAAATGTTTGAACCAGAAAAGATTTACTGAGATAATTTATTGTGTAAATTTGCATAAAATTTGAGAACTTTCCAGTAACAGGGTAGCAAAAGATACACAAATATTTGCTTGCTATACCACCAGATGTCAGATAATCATCAGGAGCTGTATCAGATGTTACATATTCTTGGCTTTTCTCCATCCTGGCTACCTCCCCATGTGGTTCATTGTCTTTCATACTTTATTCTGGCACATCCTGAAGGAACTTGAAACTTAATGTTTCCTGTGAGCTACCTCATCACAGTTGTAGCTACTGATCTGTAAGCCTGTCACCCTTCACCAAAGACCTGGCCCATCTCTTAACTATGTCTTGGGTATCCCCTTGTTTGCCTCCAGTTAACACACAGAATCAGACCCCTTGGTCTTCCTCCCAGAATATTATGTTATTCATACATTGGACACAGCTCACCCTGCCAGCAGTAAAAGTGGTGTATTTGAATTCTCTCCCTGCTCCCTCTCCACAGCAATACCAGCTCCAATTTTACTTCATCTTCTTTCTCAGTGTCACAAAGATTTTTCTTCTCAAGGGTGTGTTCCTTTCTCGGGTCCTCATCCCATAACAGCAAATACAACATCTCTCTGGCTTCTTTAAAAAACTATTTTCACACATTTTTTCCATGAAACACAGCAACACAAGTTATCATCCTTGCCCATCATTTATCATTATATCTTTCTTTCTTTTTACCCCTACTTACTCGTCACCTGATATTATCTCAACTTCAAGCATTTTGTCAGCATTTTCAAGTTCTGTAAGACCCTGTTCCTCCTTACATATCTAAATTAATTTCTGATGCTCATATTCCTAACTTTTACTATTTGCTTGTGAGGGTGCCCTCTTCTCTTCCACGCTGCCCTACATGCATACACATAAAATTTCTGAAATTATTTTAAAAGGCTGAGTAAGCCTTTCAGAAAGTCCTATTCCTTTCAGGCAACCTAAGTTAAGCTTTAAAAAAGGGAAAAAAATGGCTTTTGTGAAAGACTATTTTCTTTCTTGAAATTAACAGCCTCAAGGTGGCGATGCATTTACTTTACCTTTAATGGAGAAAAAAAAATCAAATCAAGTTAATAAAAACACGATTAAAAAAACAGCTTTACTATTCTGAATATTTTAGTGAAATGTAGATCGTCAAAGGAACTATAGGTAAACGAAGACTTGGTTTGTCTTATTTAGTCTTTAATGATGTCCATCTGAACATTTTTTTGTAAAAAAAAAGTTATGGACCAGACCTGCAAAAAAGACAAAAAATGAAAGTAAAAAGAAACAGAAATAAGAAGTAAATTAAAACCAATAATAATGCTAACAGAATATTCCAAGATATGCTTAATGTATGTATTGATATATGTTAATTAATGATCTGGAAAAGACAGTTAATGACACCTAGGTGTGAGAACTAGTCAGAAGACTTCACAAAACTAAGAGCCATATGACCAGCAAAATAAAATGATGGTAAATTAATATATGGAGTGGGAAAATTTCAAATATAAATATGAATATTTATTTTCACGTTTTAATTTACCAGCATCATGCTTGTAGAAAGCTCAGGGAGAACCTGTGCTTGGTAATAGCAAACAAATAAATTGTTACTGTGCACAATCAATGGAATATATTTCTAAAAAGATACTAATTGTATATTGAATTGAGACTGAATTTTGGCTTTCTAAACATTATTGTAAAACAAAAATAAGTAAGGAGAGTCTGACCTGTTTAGGAAAATTGTAAGAAGATAGAGTAGAATAGGTCTACACAATTCAGGAAAGAGGTAAATTAAAGAAACATCGGTCATATACAAATAATAGTGAAAAAGAGAAGGTTATGAGAGGTTATAAGAAGGGGATGAGTCTACTTTATACATGGTCATCCAAGAAAAAGATGAAAAATATGTAACTAAGAGTTAACAAATTAGAAATTGACAGCAGGGAATATCTCATACAACACAAAACGAAGTGCTGGAATTTAATGCAAAAAATTAGTCAGCCAAGAGCTTTGAAAGATTTTAAAAGAAGATATTTGGATGATTAATAAGAACATCCACTAATAATTAGCTGACAGCTTTGCAAAATATTGCATACAGACGTTCATGACTAAATTAATCAGAATTTAGCTGGAGTAAGGAAGGAATTTCCTCTACAGAGAGATCAGTTGTATTTCTTCATTTTGGAGTTTTTTTCTAACTTCCTGTAACTATCAAGTATTGTCCGCTGTCAGAAACAGGATTATACAGACTGCTGATATAATTCCATTGGTAAAATTCTGTTCTCTCAACTAAGGCAGCTTTTATTTCTTTTGTGATAGCTTTTTACTTAAGACTGAGTTCAGCTTACAATATTTATAAGTTTCTCACCTTCTTTACTGTTAGCAGAGACCGAACCTCTGTGCAGGAGCCCTTCTGTTCCTGAAACTTTTCTCTGAATTCTGAAATTTCCCTTCATATCTTGGAACTAGCATTTCCCACCCTCTGAACAATGTTAATGGGAAGATTCATCACTGTGTAAGTAATATAAATAAGAAAAATTCCCTGTATTGTTTGTATGTGTTTGAGAAATCATGTTAAACTTTATATATATTTGGCAAACACAGTATCTGACATTTAAAAACTTATTAATATTTGGACAAGAATCCTGGAAGACACTTGAAATTCAAGCAGCAAATATGCTTGGATATCTGTGGGAAATTTTCACTGCGTACAAAGAAACTGCTTCTTCTGTGAAACCTTTGCAGTGTTTCAGGATTGAAGGCAGTTATGGAGGATGTGCACTTCTAACTTAAAGAGCCTTTTAAAAGAACACTACATGCACATATAGTTCTTTAAAGATTCTTTACTATACTATAGACTTGACATGACCATTCCCATACATAATTTTAATACTGTGTGTCTGTTTTTCAGCTGTGTTGAGCTTTGAGAGTGAACACTGGACTGCTTATTTCACTTACAAGTTTTCATATTATCACAATGCTTTTTTACCCCCAAACATTGCAATGAAATTCATCCTTGAATTACTTGTTTCAAGGTATGCAAATACTATCCTTATATATATATATATATATGTATTTGCATATATATATTTGTTTTTTAAATGTAATTTATGAGCATTGGGTTTGGTAAATGTTTTTATTCTGGACATTAAAAATCAAAACAAGAAGGAAAAGAGTGAATCAAATGCTAATCTGAAAAATCAGGTCATCATACCCTGGAGGGTATGAGATTCAGGACTTCAAGGGCAGCACATCCCAATGGTAGGATCACTCGAATGAGAAATTCCTGCCACTGAATAGGACTGAATTCAACATTGATATGAAGCAAGAGTAACTCCATAATTGCTCAGATACTAGAGTGGCAGGAACACTATAAAATCCCTAACTAGAGAGATGGAAAGCTTGGTGTTTGATACATGTGTAGACTTACTTTGCAGCAGGCTCTGGACAATTCACTGGCAGTTGTGCTGGGGAGCCCTCTGGCTGCCCTGCAGTTGTTCTAGGCTGCCCAGGGCTTCAGTCATACTCAACATCAGCATCAAAGCAACTCCTCTTACCCTGCAAGTAAAACTCAGAACAGAGGTAAAAGCTAATATTCTGTCAAAGAACAGGGCAGAAAAAAACGTCTGTCTGCTCCCCCAAATGCCTTTCTACTACCAAGCGTTGCTCCTGGACTGAACTGTCCTTGCTGTCAGTTCTAGAAAAGGAATGAGAAATTCAGAATTGGCATTTAATGAAAAAGCATTGGAGATGTTAAACCTACTATGAAAGTAGGAATCCCCTTGAGTTTTTTGTATAACTCACTAAACAAGAGAAGTGGCAAAAGAGAGTACAGCTTGTTCAAGGAACAAATCAATTCTCTAGCAGTCTGGAATCCCCTGTCAAAGTGAAATCCCTGAAATAGATCTGCATAGACCAGAAATACGTTATGGTCAATTGTGAGAAGACCTAAAAAATCAGGGCAATTACTTCTAATTCTTCCTGTGAGGAGACCTTCCATCAAGCTTAATATTCTGTTAGTCTGTACAGTCTGATTAAGGTAAAAGAAAATGAAGTCTCTATATGTGCCTATACTTAGCCACCTAATACCATTTGAGATAGCTCTCTAAAAGGAATAAGTGCCAAGCAGGACAATAATTTGTGAATCTGTTGGCATCCAAAGATAGCTGGAAAGAAGATATAACCATTGTGTGCTTGAGCATGGTCAGCAGCTTGTCCTTATGAAAGGAGGCATTAACAATTCTCAGCAGTAATATCTCTCTGATTATTAGTGTGTCTCTGCTAACTTTAGTCAGCCATGAAGAGCATACTTAATGATGGTGCATAATGATGTAGGTCTGAAATTTTTAATAGAAGTTCTCTGTTTGACAAATGATGTATTAACTTTAAGTTGGACTGGGTCTTTAATATCCTGCCTAGTGAAAGTATCTCAGGCGTCTTATGGGTAGGACCAATTTTACAGCCATCTTTCTCATAATATGAAAAGATGACTTAGTCTTTAGAGTTTCCTCAGTTTGGCATTGCATCTGGTCAGGAAATTAGTCAATTTTGAGGGGTGAACAGCCTCCCAGATTTGTTTGTATATGTTTTATTTTCCTAAATATAACAAGAGACCAGTGTAGTCCTTGCAGTCTTTGCACTGTAATTGTACTTCACGGTAAGTGTAGTTGAGAATAATATCAAAAAGAAACTTGTTTGTATAAGGAAATTTTCTTTCCTTACATGAAATATTAGGAAGATGAACTTCTTAAACAGACAACTTGAACTTTACAAAACTGGTGCCTCTCGATATTCATGTGATAAATGACATTTTTTAAACACTCCATTTGCTAGGTTTATGTTCAAGTTTGTTGACTCTGTTCTGAAAATTAGAATTCCATGTTTATTGACTGTCTGTGCTTTTTTTGCTAAAATTTGCCAAGTTTATAGATAAAAAGATTTTTCTAATTGGCAGCAAAGCATACTACTTCTGAGATGTGAAAACCAAAACTGGTGTCTTACTGACTCATGTATCATGATAATGGGCCACTCCTTTGGCACCATAAGCATATTAGAAATAGTTGGTTTGCCTCTAGTTACACTGTTGTAATCACACATTATATAAGGAAGATGGAATAAGTGTTTTGATTATTGGCAATATAGAATCTGGTTCACTTTCCCATTGTCCTGTTGGATTTGTGACAAAACTAAGAAATAAAGCGTATATTGTACAAAAATCAAGGTGATGTAGCTGACTAAAAGAAGAGAACCCTTTAGAAGTGATGCCCATGTTATGTAGCAGAATAGACAAGAACTATACATTAAACGCAAACCCAAAATCTGGATCTAGCAAATAAGTGTTAGTATTAGACTGCTGCAAAAACTGAAAGTTTGAGTGTCTGTTACACTTACGGGAAAGAATGCAATCATGCTTAAATTTACCTCTAAAATAGCAAAACCCAATCCTTCCCAATAATTATTTTTAATGCTACTGCATAGGAAATATTAAGTTCATTTTTAACTCATGCAATGTAAAAGCCAAGATGATCTCAGCAAACGTAGGCACAATCCTACCACAGGCCATTGCCAAGCCTAATAAGAATCCTAAAGACATCAACCAGCACTATATGCCTATGATACACAAATTATAGACACCAAAACCGTTCTCACTATAAGACTAATAAGTTTTTTTGGCTTGAGCAGATTTTAAGATGTCATAATTTTTTTTCATGCATTTGTCTGTAAGGAAAATAGTTTAAATGCCAGTGGATGTACTGCTGCATTCATCAGTGCTTTAGCCTAAAACAATAGCTGTAAGATGTGTTATTAGCTCAATTTCTCCAAACTATGTCTTGTTTGTAAATATTATTATTACAGAATACTAACACTGACAATTTTGTTAGTGGACTCCAATTCTTACCTTATGCGGTTGGTTACTATAGCAGTTAGACAGCAGAAGCTGACAGATTAAAGGTATTCAGCTGCCCCATTTGATGTTTTCCCTCTCTTAATTTTCCTTAGTAGGTGCTGTACCATTCTTGTGGGAGATGTTGAGACAGGAAAAGTGGGGACAGTAGGCACCGAGGACATCTTATGTGTACTAGACAGGCTGAGCCACTTCTTGACTTTTGCCTGCTGTGAAAATACACTTCAAGCTCTCAAATATTACACTACTGAGGGACCGGTGACTTTTGTTTGCAGCTGCCAGAAAAAAGTGCCCTTTGTTTGCAGCCTGTCAATAGAATGACCTTTCCCTCTTGCCAATTCATGCTCAAGAAATACACGTGATTGTTTTTCCTTTGCTGCATGTTTCAAGAATCTTCCAAATGTGTTTGATCAATGGTTCAGAAGCTTTCAAACTGACATGAGAAAATACACATTTTTGCAGACTCATTTTCAGTTGGACCTGAAGCAGCTGAAGCTGGAGATCAGCTAGAATTAATCTGTACTTAATGAAGGAAACTTCCTGAATTTCTATAAATGCTTGCCTATGATACATAGCCAGAGTTACATAAGAAGTCTGCCATTTATGCAAACTGCTTTGGCAATATTTATATTTGTATTCAAATCTTCTTCCTTGTGAAAATGAATAAATCAAAACCTTGTAATTGCCTATCAGACAATAACCTGCATTTTGGAACGCATATGGCTACCTCAAAGGCAAGGACAGGCTTCAAAAGCCACTTTCAAGTTCTCAGAGTTGGTCTAGCCAGCAATGCTTTCTTCCTGCTGTGTTCAAAGCAGATGCTGTCTTTGTTTTTGATGAAACAAAGCAAATACACCATAATTTTATATAACTGCAACAAAAATTTAAAAAGTAAATTTAGATGCATTCTTGTCTGTGTGGCTATGTGGCAGGTATAGATGTACTCAAATGACTTTTGCCTGTACTCCAAGTTCTCTGGAAATCACATAGCCGTGTTAGCATGTCGTTGTACCCAAGCTGCAAATCTCTGCTAAAAAGAAGCATATGTTATCCTGAGCACATGCTGCATGTTAACATTGTGATACTGCTTCTGATCTGCATCTGATCCACATTGAGCCTTCTGGGAGCAGTGTAGGCCTCCTGCTGATCTCTTTTCCTTCTCTAAGGGTAAATGAAATGCAAAATTGGCATCAGGTCCTCTTCCTAACTGCTCCATATTGACAGTACATTTCATGTCAGCAGTATCAGTTAGCTACTGTTGCACTGAGTAATGCCCAAGACTATCTACACTGGAAGCTCATGCATGTTATGCTCTTACATACAGGCAACCAGTTAGGCTGGTTCTTTATATCTTAAGTGCCTTTAAAAAACAAGTCATAGAAATGGCTGCCTGCACTACCACACAAGTTTTTTAGAAGGCAGGAAACATGGGGTTAGATTTTTAGGAGGTTTTTTTAAAAGATTGCTTGTTTGAGTGGGGCAACACTTCTCCACTAAGGCACCTGATTCCTGATGGATTTTAGCAAGTACCATGTCTGTTAGACTCCCATGCAGTACACAGGACAGGTTACTTGCCTAATTTACCAGGTCAGGAGCCGTGGTTGCATTACATGCTTTGCATATTAATCAATCTGTACTTCCCTACTGATCTCAAATCTACAAATCTACATTATGTAAATCTCATGAAAGCTAGGGCACATGCAGAACTCATAAATCTCATTGACTGAGAGGGGATGGGTTATACATCAAAGCCAGAGCAGTGACAAACAGAGGTGAAGTCCCTCAGCCTAAGTCTCAAAGAATAAAGTTCAAGTGAATTTTAACCAACAGTAACATGCATGAGGAGCAAATGCAGGAACAGCTATAGCAGCATAATTTGTTATGCTGTGGTAAATTTGGATGGTGTCTCTGAGCCCTTAGTAGCCTGTGATGAGCAGTTGAATTCCTCTTGCCTTACATGTGGTATCTCACAGAGGTTCACTGTGCTAACTGTGCCTCACAGCTGTGTTTTGATGAGAGCATACTGCCCTTCCAGCCTCCGGCAGCTGCATCCAGACCAAAAGCACCTTAAAATACTATCAGCTTACCCAGTAATATAGAGGCCATGCCAATGTAATTTACAGCCAAATATGTATTTAGCATATGCTAAGCTAACCTGTGCTTTCAGGTAATAACAGCTGTGATGCAGTAGCATCCTAAATTAACTCTCAGCTGTCCTTGACCGTGTCAATAGCCTTTCGCTGCTGCTTCTGCCAAGTGTATTCTCAAACAAATGGTAGCCTTAGCTGCATAAACTCTTAGCTGGAATTGCTTCCTTACTGCAAACACTTAACCATGTTGCTCCTCCATGTTTGCCCTAGAACAGAAGTGTTTTAGTTTAACCCAGCAGGCAGCTGAACACCACACAGCCGTTCACTCACTCTCCCCCTCCCCAGTGGGATGGGGGAGAGAATCAGGGGGAAAAAAAAAAAAAAGACAGTTTAATAGGACAAAAAAGGAAGGGATAATAATAATAATGATGATGATGATGTACAAAATAAATGATGCACAATGCAGCTGCTCACCACCCGCTGACCGATGCCCAGCCAGGCCCCGAGCAGCGATCACTGCCCCCCGGCCAACTCCCCCCCAGTTTCTGTACTGAGCGTGACACCATATGGTATGGAATAGCCCTTTGGCCATTTTGGGTCAGCTGTCCTGGCTGTGCCCCCTCCCAGCTTCTTGTGCCCCTGGCAGAGCATGGGAAGCTGAAAAGCCCTTGACTAGACTAAACACTACTGAGCAACAACTAAAACGTTGGTGTGTTATCAACATTATTCTCATCCTAAATCCAAAACACAGCACTATACCAGCTACTGGGAAGAAAATTAACTCTAACACAGCTGAAACCAAGACAAGAAGGCAGCAAGCACTCCCACAGGCAGGGAAAGAGCTTTCCTGGAAGGTGCAGGGACCACTCCAGCTTTTTGCTGTGGAGGACTGCTGCCTCAATTGTGAATGTTTCTCCTTCACAGCAATTCAGTGCAAAGTACCAGTGATTTAAGGCCAACCTTTGATAGCATAGCCCTCAAACAAACATGGCCTTTTGCATTAGGAGGCAACTGAAGAAGTTGCTCAACTGTTAGTTACTGGTTCCTGGGTAAGAACTGATAAAAGACAATGCAGTATTTCTAGTCTCTGAAGCCGACATTGCTTTGAACAGACTGGATTACCTGGGCAACTATATGGAGAGGAACAGTAAGCAAAGAGGCAGTAAATATCATGATCTTAAACCCCTCCTGGTTGCACTTCTCAAGATTATAGTCTTATCCCTCCCTTTCAGCATCTACAAGTCAAGACATGCATTTTTGGGGCAAGTGTTGGTACATCTGCTTATTAATGGCATTTGTCCATATTCCTACTCAGAGCTACATGGCACTGGAGAGCTGTCATGTTTGTACCAAGTGTCAGGCCTCAGAATGTGGTTTTGTGCCAAAATACAAGGGTATGGGACATGCCACAGGCATCAGGTATGCCCTGAAAAATGCTCTGAGACACTCTCTCTACTAACTTAAAATCCTTTAGCATCTTCAGGGCTGTGACTTGAACTATGGCTCTGAGCAGCTTGCAAACTGAGAGGTGGAAGCAGCATTTAAGCTGCTAGCAGATGCCAGCAGATGGAGAAAAAGGATATGTCCATAGTACAAAAAAGGAGCATGGTCCACACTATAGTCATATCAGCACAGTGTCATCCCAAGCTCATTAGGCTTGCTGAGATGTAAAGCTCATTAGTTCATGCACATTGGGTTCCTTTCACAGCCAGACTGCTTCCTGAGGCTAAACTAGCATGCTGGCACATGTACTACACCATATTGTCATACCAGCTCATTTGACAGAAGTTCAGATAGCTACGCACTCCTCTTCTTGTGCACTGTAGCACTACTCTAGGTAGCTGGGAGGATAAGTAGTGACTGAGCTGTGGCTTTTGACACTAACACATGCGTGATGCTGATAAACATCTATGCTCCTGCCCTTACTATCTTTAGAAATGTAGTCTTAGATGTGTGTAGGTTTCCAGAGTTGATAGATAGTTGGTAATAGCCTGATGACTGCAGGAATAGTCACTTTCTTCAGTACAAGAGACATTTTTATGGGCCACTGGTGTATCCTCCTTTACAAGATGTGAATCATTCTTTCTGACCTCACACTGATGCTCACACTGAGTGCATACACTAGACAATGTGATCTTCCATAGACACCTCTTTTAATGAAAGACCCATATTACTATTAGTTTCAGGATAATGGACACTTTTAGAACAATTTCTGGACCTTTACTTTCCTTTTTTTAATGTTTATTTTTAACCTTGTTTGTGTTCAATCTTAATTATGCTCAGGCTTCTTCATTTCTTAGACACCACCATTTAGAAATCCATATCCTAGCAGCTATGACTTGATGACTTTCCTCTTAGGAACTAGCTAGAATACCTGTCTGTTTAGCAATAGAAGATTCTCTTTCTACCATCCTAAGTAGGCTAGGAGTGTATCCTTCAAAGACCACTAGCCACGTAAATAAAATACATAGAGTCAAAAAGCCACTTACTGAGCCACTAGATGCTTTCCCACATTTCCCAAATGCTTTCCTTCCAGTTCCCCTTTGCCCCCTTGAAGGTCTTCTACCCTAGCCAGGTAAATTGGACTCCTGCTTCCTGTTGCCCTTACTGTCCTCAGACCAGCTCCAGTAGCTCCATGCCAAGATGCCATTTTGCCACCCCCAAAACTGAGCATTATTATTTCCAAATTTTACTTCTTACTACTACTGAAAATCTAGAGTTTCAGATCATTAATAGGGTCAGGTACATGCAATCTTTGTATTTGGATCATAACCACAATATTGGACCATGTAAATGCTCTTCATTTATTTTGTTATTTTTTGTTTTCACGTTTTGTTCTCATTATTTGGTCTCTTTTATCTTTCCTCCTCTCGTGTAAAAGTAAAAAAGAAATTGCTTCAGGACTTTTAGAAAACTCTGCAAAAAATCCCCCACCCTAAAAATCCTTCCATACTGTTAATTTCACATCTGCATAAGCAGATACGAAAAACCTCTACCACCCACCTTTGGTCAATAAATATCGTTACTGCAAACAAGCGTGAATTGTAGGAGCTGAACAAATCAAGATGCGCTTTTGACAGGTTCATTTGGCAGTGTAGGAGGATATTCTACAATTCTAAAAATATATTCTATTTTCACAGACATTTTGAGATGTCTCTGCAAGTTCTCTTACAGAAGATGGCCCAGGGCCCATATGGTACAAGTCAATCTGACAGATGTTATATAATAATCTTCCTTGATTAAACTAGTACAAGACATTCTCTTCTCACCAAGCAAATAACAAGCAAGAAAAAATTCCAAAATAAAACACCACTAACTAGATAAGACATGATACAGCTAGAGACCTTGTTATAAAGATGTTGCGGTCATGTTTGGGAAACCCTTGTCCCTCAATGTCATGGGAGGAGTCCATTATCAGATGAGGTAAAGTAACAAACAGGACTTATTAGTTCCAGAGTTTATATCCATTTTATTAATTTGAAAGCCAGATTTGAGAATATCAATATACACCAAAATAATTCATTGAAAGGAAAGCAATAGGAAGAGAGGGACATATTACAGCAATGATAATAATTTAATTATTTTGCACAGAGAAACTGAACAAAACTAATTTACACAGGAAGTTTGCATGATATGTTGTGGGAATAGAAAGGGTCTTCAAAGATTTTGTATCAGACATTGCAGGAATAGGAATCAGATATCTTTTGAAATAGGAATATGCTACTACTTTTTTGGCCATAGCCATGCATATAAAGGGCACATTAGGATATTTTCCCAAGGGAGTTTACTGAAGTGGCCTGAGGCATGCAACATCTTCTAGGAGCTCATTACAAATACACAAAATAAAGTCTGTAAGCTTTTCTTTGAGTTGCTCAAAACAGCATCTGAGTCTTCAAAGCTGTTCATGAAAGGGAAAAGGATGTAATGAGACCATGCCTATACTACCAAAAAAAAGACAATTTAGCTCTGAAACATCTGTGCTGATCACCTAACTTAAACATGGAAGAAAAAAACCCCAAACTATAACTGTCTTTAATGACTATGGCAGAAAAACCCTCAAGGTTTTGCACCTAGACGTTTGATTTTCTTATACCAAATGTGCTCATGGAGGTTGAGGTTTTCCCTCGGTTTTAAGTTATTAAAATCCCTTTAAACATTCATATGTATTTTTTGTGTTTTATGTGTGCAGAGCCTCACCACATTATGTTATGATTTGGACCTAATTTTGCAAGCCTGCATTTTTGGTATTTTATTTATATTAGTAGTCATGTAGGGATGACTATAATTCATTATTCTCATGAATAAGTTTTTACAGAATTAGATCTTTAGTCTAGATCCAGTAAAATTGAAATCAAATGGCATTTTATACCATAATGCTTTTATGGATCTAGAACTTTGTTACTTTTTAGGATTTCTTTCTCTTCTCTTTCTCAGAACAGTTAATCATCCTATCTTGTTTAATTGCTCAGAGCTATATGTTTATGTTTACACAGCAACCTCAGAGGCTGAAGACAGGACAAGAAAATCTTCTGGTCTAGTGATATAGTGCTATATCTTGTTCGGGGTTGTCAGTCAGCACTCTCAATTTCATGCTATATATTCTGATGTAAAGGCATTTAAATACGTAGGAAGACTCACATTCATTTTATTGGTCTTGGCATGCTTGTCTAAGTCTCAGCTAAAGCAACAATCTTCTGTTCATCTTGCATGAAATTGTGCTTCACCTTATTGTACCAAAACTCCTGGGAACTAATTACAAGTCTATTTTTATGGTACAACAAGCATATTAAAAGTTTACAAATTGGGTGTATGTTTACTTTTCTTAGCTCACATACTGTGCTCTGGAGTACTATTCCCATATGTAAACAACACTGCAAATATAAATTGCCTAAGTGGCTTCCCTGTTGTCAGAAACAGCTGTTCAGTGTGGTAGTTGCTTCATCTTTTTTAAAAAAACAGATACTAAGCCCCCTGAACTGGTTCTCCTTCAAGTGAGTACCAAAGTGGAATACCGCAGTAATTATTTTCTTTCTTGATGTTCATAAAATGAATATACTGATGTTGACTGAGCAAAATGTAAAATCATGAGCCTAAATGTAAGCACTCAAGGGTATGCAACACTCAAGTGATTAATGCTAAGCACGTGTTTTAGTAGTTTGATAAACAGAGTTCTAACACATCAGCTTTCCCTACCTCCTTGTGAATGCATGAGGATAAATTTGATTCTTTGTACTCACAGTCTATGTTCTGAGCCTTGAGGTAAGCTTTTGTCCTTTCTTGAGAGGTGGTGGGGTTTTTTGTGTTTTGTTTTGTTTTGTTTTTTTCAAATGCAAGGGCTAGGTATATTTTCATTTGTTAAAATAAAGAGAGGTGCACTTTTTATTTGGAAATATGAGGTGACTGGATTTAAAAGAACAACTAGACACTGTAAGACTCATGATGAAACTGTGAATTTCCAGAAGGGGGGAAAGAAGTCACTGCCATATCACAGATAAGGGGACAGAGCAGTTGTGTGGATACTCATATCTGTGTGTGCGACCAGGATAAGCACAACACACCAGATGCACAAATGCTAAAAGGCACAACTTCCCCGATATCGCTGTACTTATATCTCTGGCAACACTCTAAGCCAGTAACTACTTTTACCTCCTCTAGTGTTTGAGGCTATAAAGATCATAGGAAGTATGAATCATCAGCAACCACCACCAGTAGACTATTAAGATTTAAGCACTCTAATACTGTATTATTAATCTCAAAAATCAACCTTGGCATTCTCCAGACTAATTCTGTGGTAGGAATGACTATCTGTACATTTTTGGTACACTTATTGTAGAAGAAGTCTCAGCAGCTACAGGAGTAGTCTATCTAGGTGGGAATTTCAGAGCTGAGACCAGTGAAAATGAAACATCTCACAAAGAGATGATTGAATTGATGTTAATGGGTGTATATGTGGTGATGGAATAGTCCAGCATGTATTGTAGGTACTACGACACTATACATTGTTCTGACCAAACTAGAAAACCTTAAGTACTTTGGAACCAGTAGC
This sequence comes from Scopus umbretta, assembly GCA_013400535.1. Classification (NCBI taxonomy): domain Eukaryota; kingdom Metazoa; phylum Chordata; class Aves; order Pelecaniformes; family Scopidae; genus Scopus; species Scopus umbretta. Next base: position 16,796 of record VZTL01070225.1, read on the forward strand.
ATTATCATTAAAACATTAGAAGGATTAATCAACACAGTTAAGCAGGACCTTTCCCTTGATATGGAGGGTGTGGCATACATATTTGAAGAGGCACTCCTTAAAAACAGTCCCAGTTGTACCTGTAGAACAAACAGGCTTGACTCACCATGTTTGTCAAGCCTTAAAAAACTATGTCGATAGTATCATGGATGTTATACATGACTTTCTCAGGAGAAGAATTAATACCAGACATCAATGTTAATTCCCTTACCTATTGTTTCCATAGTCTTACAAAGATCACATCAAGTCTGATAATCAAAGTACCTGTATTTTCAAAAAGTTAGTAAGAGGATGATCCAAGCAGTGACGAATGGCTGAATCCAATCCAGCCAGAAATGTACAGTTTTCCGTTATGGGCTTAAGACAGATGTGGAAAAGCCTGTCATCCAAATGCCTATGGCAGCTATGTAGGCACTGGGAGTGTTTCAGGAAGGGCATCTGGTTTCCAGCCTGGGAAAGCAATCTGCTCCACTGTGCTCCATGGAGAGTGCTAGGAACGGCCATTATTGGGCTTCTTCCATGTCGGAGCTACACACAGAAGGAGTCTTGTCTCTACAAGAAAGCAGATCTCACACACAGTGTGTTCTCTGTCCTTTTTCACTATTGTTGCTTCCAATTCTTTATCCGGCAATGTATATTTCAGGTTTTAATGCCTTTGCTTTAGAGCTCTTTTCCTTTCTGAGGAGGGGATGTGCGTGCTGTCACATATGTTTGAAAAGGCCCTAGAGTATTGGGGCATCTTTTATTTGGCCTCTTGTTTGGACCCTAATATATGTCTGTTTAAATAAATTAACTGAACAATAATAAATATACACAAATAAAATCATATAGACATAAATGTATTTGTATTATATGTTATTCATAACATTAATAACACTAGAAATAAGATACACCAATAAAATCCAGCTGTTAATATAATATTTAAAAGTTGTTATTATTATAGAGTGCAGTATGTACATGTTAGTGAAGAAATTTATGTTAATGCACAGAAGACTATAGAAAGAGAACAAGTGGAGCTGTACAGTGATCAAAATATAACTTCTGAGAGCTATGATAGGAGACAAACTTTGATGGATGTGTCACTCTATCCAGAAATCCACAGAACTCTTTAAAACATGCAGTTTAATGTCATCTTGGGGGGGAAGGGGAGAGATACAATATCAGACAATAAAATAAATGCATATTCTTTTTGTTCATTAGTATGAGCAATACATTTCTAAAATTCCAGTGCATGTTCAAGAATAATTAACTTCCCCATAGCGGAGGTAATTCCACTGGAAGTACAGAAGTAACTTCAACCCTCCCCCTGCATATTTAACAAAAATTGTGATTAGGCACTTCTGGAAGCTGCCAAGAATAGCCCAAGTGCACAACACGTCATGGCTTTGCTCCTGAGTAACTTTATTTCATGCTATTTCCAAGCTCATTGTCTACCTTCCTCTACAGTGTCAGTTGCAGTTCAGTTGTTTTCAGTTCTGCTTGTAAAAACATTACTGCTTACCACTGTTGACACAATGTACAGTGCTGCCAGTGTAGGAGGATCAGTTGTCCTCTGGGTGCTCCTGAATGGCAATTGTGAGTGAAGGACCCTCTATAGAGTCTGTACAGATGCATCAACAAAACCTCACTGTATACAAATCATTTTCAGTGGCTAATTATGTGGCCAGTCTGGGGAAAAGAAGCAGAATACTCAGAGTGATTTATCAAGAAGAATTATTTCCTTTCTAATTTATAGTACTTATGACCTCTTATTTTAAAGTTGGAGATCTTCAAATATTAATATGTTTTAAGAGTTCAGGCTGAAAGCATGTGTGAAGATTTCAGGAGGTGAAAAGCAAATAAATACTTGGGTCGCAGTGGAAACAGTTTTTTGCAGTGCTGCATTGTCTGAACATACTGCAAACAGGGAATGGCTTACAGCATCTGAAGGGGGACATGCTGCTATCCCCAGAGGAAGGAATGCACAGATTAGTTGTGGTGATATGCCTAGAACATCTGGAGCAGAGTGAAATGTGAAACTAAGACCTGCCAATGCTGCCCCTATCTATAGCACAGCCATATATATACTTGACGCCAGAGAGTCAGTGGCTAGCATGCAATGAGATGTGCATTAAGGACCGAACTGACCCGTTGGGGTCTCAGGTCATAAGTACCAAGATGAACAACTTTAAGACTAAGATATCCAAAAGTCAAGAGCCACTTTAAATACAAAGGTGGGACTAGGCAGTAGAAAATCAAGGAAAATTTCAAACAATGGAAAATCATCCATGTATCACATATCCCATGTACTTTTTAATGATGAAATGAATGGAAATCTTCTGATAGTTTTAGAGGTTTGCAAATTTTTAACGTGCGTCTTTTTAACATTTGACATTTTTTTAAAAAGAGAGCTCTTCTGACAGTATATAAAATACAATTAGAAGGCCAAACTGTGTATTTACTCTGTTGTGATGAGGGCCTGGTTCACCTAGATATCCGTGGATGCAGAAGTGGGACAAGGTCATTGTTTTATGAACTACTACAGGTGCTTTGTGGGGAGGGGGAAAAAACAGCTGCTTTTGTTTCTTGCTTCTTACAGATATCAAGCTTATGCATTCTTAGTCTGGGGCTAATGAGGTAAACTGAGGAGGAGCCAGTTTTGGGTTGGCAAAGGGATAAATCTTACATTTCTTATGCAGAGATTGATGTGGAAAAATTGCAAAGTAAAATGATAAATGCTAAACAGATCTCGTTCTTCGTTCACTTGGGTCTTCCTTAAAGAAAATTTTTTCCTGGGCTCTGTAAGCAGTATTTGGTTTGCTATGCTGATTAATTTTTTAAAGTAAATTCTGCAGAGGTTTACTGTGATAAAGGCGTGAACATTTTTGAAACAGAAATATTGTTCATTTTTAAGTAGAGGTTCTGCCTTAATTATTCTCATTCATAATTACCTCAGATTTTCATAAACCATGCCTGAGGCTGCCCCTAACATGTTTTTGTCTTCCTAATGTCTGGCAGCGTTGCCTCAAAGTACCTCACTGTGGCACTGACTAGGATAGCAGTGACGTGTTATTTTCCTCATGAGTTTCTGAGACAGAGCTTGGTCCTAATTAGTCAGACTGCACACTTTCTTTTGTGAGGCCTAAATCTAATTGGATTGCATGCAGTTCCATCTATGGAACTGATTAGAATTTGATTTTTGAAACAAAACCAGAAATTTAAACAGTCTGAGCAGAGGAAAGAAGATTAGTTCATCACCACTGAGGATGTGGATTCTTCTCTGGCTGACACTGTAGGAGAAGTAACCTCCAGTGGAGAGATGCCTGAGCAAGTCCCAGACAAGAACATTTCTCCAATAACACCCAGCTATTAGGATGTACCAGCCTCAGACTGCTTTATCCATTTGGTTCCATGCCCAAGCTAACAAGCCTGCCCAAGGTAAGGAGTACATCAACAAACTGGAGCAATCCCATGGAGGCCTGCCAGGATGATAAAGGGGCTGGAGCACATGGTGTACAAAGAAGAGGCTGAGAGAACCGGACTTGTTCAGCTGTGAGAAGGCTCAGGGGAGACATTTCTCCTGTCCAAAATCAGAAGTTGATTCTTCTTGGAGGTACCCAGTGGAGGGACAAGAAGCAATGGACCCAAGTTGGAACAAGGGAAAATCTGACCCAGTTAAAGGAAAAAAATGAACTATAAACTTCTGCAAGGAAAGAATTACTGACAGTATGGTTGTAGCATATGTATAGAGGTACATTCAAATAAAATATAAAAAGCATTTAAATAATTTCAGAAAAGTTTTAAAGGTTTGGGGGATGGCAGAACATGATACCTTTGCATAACATTTTAGCTTGCCTAGCATTTCAGAGAGGTTTCTGGTGGCAAATCTCTCTCTCATTCTGTAAGCCATATTCATTTAAAGCCAACCAAGCCCTGGAACTACCAAAACTCTGCTTTAAAGATTAATTTATCCTACCTAGTTACTTACGCTTTTATGGGGGAGGAGCACATTCCCTATTTTCAAACCCCCAAAATATCTGAAAAATCATTTGCAGAAGACTTATTATTTCTGCTTAACAACCTCTGTATGCAATGTCTCTTCAAAACACCATTTCAACTCTACTTTGCCTACCCTATATTCTCCAAGTTCAGGTACTGTTTTTTAAAAAGAGTGATTCAAATGTGACATTAGCATTAAAATAGTCAGTTACAGGGTTAGATATTTCTCTTTCCAAAACTAGTTCCAACATTCTCTGAAATATGACAGTTCCCTGAGAATGAAATACTGCTACCTTGTGATCAAGGATATTCAAGAGGATCACATGAATGTATTTCACTGAAAGGAAAAATGAATGATGAAAAGATCCTTTTCACCATCTTCTCCCACAGGAAAATATTGTGACTATTTCCAGTAATGGGAAAAGTACATTGAAGCTTTTTATTGTCCCCTCATTACGCTATCTTAATTTCTATTCCTGTTCCTCAAATCTAATGTTTATCATACCATCCCCCTGTATTTCTGCTACCATGCTGTCTCATTCACCTACAGTAAAATGTTCTTTGAATCAATGAACAGGATTTAAAAACTTGTGAATTCAGGCGCAGCTCCATTTTAAGTCCCATTTGCATAGCTCCAATCACAAAAGGAAAAATGAAAACTCATTTTATCAGGAGTTCAAAACTTTCCTACTACTAAGGATTACTCAAGTGGTGTAGAGCTGCTATAGATACCTTCCAGATCACGCTTTCACAACTCTCCCATCTTTTCAGACACATCTGATTTGGTAGGGATTGGACCAGCATACCTACACTCTAACAAATGGCAGCTGATGTCCAATATAGGTACACTTCAGAGTAATGCAGAAACTACTCTCCAAACTGTTAGTGGTAGAGCAAGCAAGCAAAAAAAGTCCCTTTAAAAGAGTCCTAACTAGGACTTCTCCTTTGCGCCTTCAACCTTTATCAACCAAGCTGCTGTTCCAATCCAGAAAAAGGATGAACCCAGAATTTCAAAGCTATTTAGGCATGCAGATGAGGGGGGTTTACAAAAAGTGACTGAGTGATTATGTACGTAAACTTGCAGATTTCCCTGGTGCCTTTCTGTATCCAGAAGATCCTAAATAGCTTAGCTAATCCGAGTCTAAGGAACTAGTTTGCCTATTAAGCAATAACAATATTCAGGTGACTGTGTGATTAAAATTTCATTACTGCTTACTTTATTTCTCATTAAGTTTACATTTTCATTCAACATTAATGTGAGCTACCTACTCTAGGCAAAATATATGTGAGTAAGTGCTGTTATAACGCATGTATTCTGGATTGCTTCATACATAGACATCAGGTGACAGCAATAAGAAGAGATAGTAGTACTACAGGGTAAGGTATGAAAGACACAGGAATTGACTGCCTTAGCAAATGATGCTAAACTTTTTTTTTTTTCTCATTAGGCAGCAGATATTTTCAAAAGGAACTCAGCAGAAACCAAGTAGTATCTTTATCCTATTTAAAAATTGCCCATGTGTTTATCCAGCATGTTTCAATTCGTATTCTTAACCTAATAACTCTTCTCAGTTACAACTATCCTCATTTAATCTTTGAACCCACTGCTCTGCTACCTCACCTGTTACATGAATGTAGAACATTTTCTCCAAGCTGGTAGTCTGAAATATAGAATTAGAAATAGATCCTGCATGTTATTCTATTTAAAAGAAACGTCGAAAAAACAAAATTGCTGTCAGTTGGACAGCTCTGAACTACAAATCTGAAGCATAAATAAAATTCAAACACCCCCATCTCCTCTTTATTTCAAAATCTCACACTTACACATCATCTTGACCTTACTAACTTTATGAAATAATCAGTGTTGAGCTAGGCTTATAGTGTGGGGGTTCTATAGTGTGAAATTAATGAGCTGGATGGGATCCTTTATATTTAGGAGGCAGAAGGAAGTTCTGTGGGGAGGTGTGAAGTCTACTCATGTCAGTGGAAATGTGTTGTGTGGGCACTGAGGTGCCTTTAAGAGGAGTTCCGTAATCTGACATTTTCTTGCTTTCAAGAGTTTTCTCTGCATGGATGCCGTACTTACTCAGCCTTAACTGATTCAAAGTTCTTCTCTATGGGAATATGCACAGTGAGCAGAGAAGTACTCAAAGTAAGGCTGGTGAAACCAGTCATAGGTTCTGACGCCACAAGAAGCTAAATTCAGCACTGGTGTGAGCAAGCTTACAATGTACCAACCTTAACCTAGTCTGAATTTGGAGCAGAAATACTCCATTAGTCACCATTTGGACATGATATAGACTCTGCTACCTGGCAGTGTAGTATGAGTGGGACTAGAAGTGTTCAAAATCCTTTATCAGCATCTGAAAGCACGCAAGCCTTATC
>VZTL01070228.1:508-10541 GCA_013400535.1 Scopus umbretta
TTGCGGCCCTTGCCAAGTGCAGCTCCAGCCACACCTTGGCCTTCCTGACCCCATCCCTACACAACCGGGCAGCGTCCCTATACTCTTCCCAGGATACCTGTCCCTGCTTCCACTGCCTGTGCATTTCCTTCTTGCCCTTCAGTTTGACCAGCAGGTCTTGACTCGTCCATGTTGGTCTCTTGCCTTTCTTTCCTGATTTCTTACACCTGGTATGGAGAGGGGTATGGAAATCATCCTTAAAAGATCTGCCAGCTCTGTTCTGCTCCCTTGTCCCTGAGGGCAGTTTCCCAGGGGGTCCTACTAACTAATTCCTTGACGAGCTGGAATTTTGCTTTCCCAAAATTCAGGGTCCTAAATTTACTCTTTGCCTGACCCATATCCCTCAGGACTGCAAACTTCACCAGCCCATGATCACTGCAGCCCAGGCTGCTTCCAATCTTGACGTCTCAGATTAGCTCACTTGCGTTGATGGCCAACAAGGTCCAGTAACTCATCCCCTCAGGTAGGGCTGGCTTAAGGAGTTATCCTCGATGCAATCCAGACCACTCACCATGCTACTTTTCCAGCAGATGTCAGGGTGGTTGAAGTCCCTCAGCAGTATGAGAGCCTGCGAGCGTGATGCCTTCTTTAGCTGGAGTAAGGCGGCTTCATCAATAGGCTTCCCTATTGGATTGGGTGGCCTGTAGTAAACACCAACCACAAGGTTCCCTTTGTTGCCTCGGTCTCTAATTCTTACCATAAGCTTTCAACCTGCTCGTGGCTATTCTTCAGCTCTTCACACTATCGTGTTTCTTGATGTAGAGGGCAACCCCTCCTTCCTCGCCTGTCCCTTCTGAACAGCTTGTAGCCATCGATAGCAGTGCTCCAGTCATGGGATTCGTCCCACCAAGTTTCAGTAATGGCAACTAGGTGGTAGCTTTCTAGCAGCACGGTGGCTTCCAACTCCTCCTGTTTGTTGCCCATGCTGCGTGCATTGGTGTAGAGGCACTTCAGCTGGGCTGTCGAAAGCGTCACCTTCTTAGAGGAACACACCTTAACTCCTTTGAGGTATTTCACTGGTGTTCCCCTGTTGACTCCTATTAGCTCAGGAGCCCCTGGCTCCTCTCTGTAAGACTTCAGGTGTGCTGCAGTGTACCCAGCACGTCTCAGAGCAACAGGCCAAGGGCTCTCACTAGCACCCCATCCCTCAAACCTTGGCATGTCATCCCACAGCTTGTCATGGGCAAGCCTGATAATATCCCATTCTCCCTTCAAGTCTAGCTTAAAGCTCTGTCAATGATCCTCACTAGCTCGTGAGCAAAGACCCTCTTCCCCTTTTGTGAAAGGTGAATCCCATGTGACGCCAGCAGGCCTGGTGCCATGTAGGCCATCCCATTATCAAAAAAACCAAAATTGTGGTGGTGACACCAGCCATAGAACCATGTATTAATAGACCGGGTTTGTTTCTTCCAATGTTGCTGCCCACAACTGGAAGGATAGAGGAAAAAATTACCTGTGCTCCAGTTTCCCTTACCAACTGTCCTAAGGCCCTGAAGCCTCTTTTGATTGTCCTTGGACTATGCGTTGCAGCTTCATTGCTACCCACATGGAAGAGCAGTAATGGGTAATAGTCTGAGGGCCATACCAGGCTAGGAAGTTTCCTAGTGATGTCCTTAACCCGGGCCCCAGTGAGGCAGCAGACTTCCCTAAGAGGAGAGTCTGTCTGGCATATTAGACCCTCTGTTCCCCTCGGGAGTCACCTACAACTATAACCTGTCTTTTCTTCCTCATGGAGGTGGTCGTGATACAGGGGGTAGGCCTTTCTGACCTTGGCAACAACTCTGGTGTAGATGGACCATCATCCACATCATCCATTGGCTGGCCTTCCACATCCAGAGCCTCATACCTGTTGTACAGAGGCACCTGGGAAGGCAAGGTGGGTAATGAAGGGGGTTCGCCTGCTGCCTCAAGTGTGGACTTGCCTCCATTCACTCCTTTCCTTTAAGTTACTGCCTTCAGCCTGGCAGGGGGAGGATACAGGTTCCCGTTCCTATTGTATTTTTTCTGGTGGCTGTTCCTGTTTCTGTCTCAGGGAGGGCAGAGCATGGTTCCACCAGTCTATCTCTTCCTCAGACTCCCTGATGCTCCTTAACCTGTCCACTTCCTCTCGTAGCTCTGCCACCAAGCTGAGCAGATCATCCACTTGGTCACACCTCATACAGCTGTTCTCACTACTGCCATCCATTGCCAGCGAAAGGCTCTGGCACTCCCTGCAGCCTGAGACCTGGATGGCTGCGTGTTTTCATGGGAGCTCTGTCTAGGTTCCACATCCATTCTGGCGAGTGCAGAGGACATAGTTTTCTGCTGGGTGGATACCATAGCTAAGCTCCTTCCGAGAGGGTGATGACCACCAATTGAACTTGCCTCTTGAGCTGGTAAGGTGACTAGGCCCTTCCTGCATGCCCTTCTGCGCCACGCCTTGGCTAATGTGCCACGCCCTTTTGCCTGCTCTGTTCGCAGTGCTCCTGGTCGCTAGGCTGCTTTTTATACATGTTGGGGTGGCTGCGGTTACTCTGGCAATGCCCAGGCCTTGTCAGTGTCTCCAGCAAGAGCTGCCAGCTCCTGGCAGGTCTCTCCACTTCCCTGGTGTTTCCCTGTCTCAGGAAATCCCCCTGTGTGCTGAGATCTGCCGCTCCGCTGTGGATCACACTGGCTCCAGAGCAGCTCCTCTCAGTGACATCCACCTGCTTCGGTGTGGAGCCCTCCACGGGCTGCAGGGTGGATATCTGCTCCACTGTTAACTTCCATGGGCTGCAGGGGGACAGCCTGCCTCACCATGGTCTTCACCACGGGCTGCAGGGGAATCTTTGCTCTGGCACCTGGAGCACCTCCTCCCCTTCCTTCTTCCCTGACCTTGGTGTCTGCAGGGCTGTTCTCTCACACTGTCTCACTCTTCCAGCTGAAGAATTTTTTTATCCTTTTTTAAATATGTTGTCACAGAGGTGCTACCAATGTCGCTGATTGGTTCAGCTTTGGCCAGCGATGGGTCCGTCTTCAAGCTGGCTGGAACTGGCTCTGTCAGACATGGGGGCAGTTTCTGGTATCTTCTCACAGAAGCCACCCCTGCAGCCCCCCCCGCTACCAAAACCTTGCCACTTAAGCTCAATACAACAGTTTACTGTTTGTTCTCTGCTTCTACTGGTGGCTCACTGAGTGAAATCTTTGATACTTGTAAATGCAATGCTGTTCTTAGAATCCCTTGGAATTGCCTATGTTCTATGCCACTTATAGAGGCTTCCACTTTTTCAAGGACAAAATCCCACATTCATGTTGGGTATGGAATTTCCACTGTATTCTTAAGGCTAACAAAATATCAAGCTAGTCAGATGCAGATTAGGTGACATTGCCTTAATTTGTAGATTACTAGAATGTCTGAAATAATCCTTTGATTGCAGTGGAATTTAGAAGTGCATGAACAAGTTTCTTCTTCATATGCTTCTAAGAAGTAGAGGTTCAATCCTAGATACCTAAACTTTCAAAAAAGTAGTTCTTGATATCTGGGAAAAATTTACCTCCTTCAGTGCTTAATTTCTAGACAGCTAAACTTTGGTAGTAAATTTCAGTGATGTGGCACTAGTGTTCTTGAGCTGGAAAACATTTGGGAAATCTCAGATTTTATGGTTGTTTTCATGTGTGGATTTTATTTGTTTTAAGAATGTGATGTATACTTCTGTGAATGTTCGAGACAAATACTCTACCCTTCATTGTAGGGTGCTTACAATTAACTTCAAAATTGATTTCTCTCCCAGTAATACAAAGCTTTTGAAGGTGCAGATGTTAGTGAAATATATCCAAACTCTTGGTCCTTGAATTGGACATAGTGTGGTGTTCCTGTAATTTAGAGCAGTTGTCCAGGATCACAGTGTCAAATGTAATAACTCTGTGTTTGGGTTTTTTGTTTGCGAATTTTTTTTCTGTAGAAGGTGGAAAAATCCTGCTTGGCTTTTTTGTTCAAGTCTGTTGACAGATGGGTGCTGTAATGCAGACAAGAACACGCTTAACTTCCGTGCCTTGTATCTCCCACAGTAACCATCTATGTAAGCATAAAGATGCTACAGACTAGGCTAAAAACTTTTCTATAATCTTTCTGAGGAGAGAATATATTTTTTGTACTTTAACTACAATAAAATTTTTGAAATGGAAATAGGTGCTTTGTGACTTGGGGGGGGGTGAGAATCCTATGCTTTCATGCTCTCTCTACTGGTGTTTTCATTACAGTTTTCAAATGGAGTATGTGAGTTTTGAAAATTAGTCTTGTGAGAAGAAGTTAGGAGTGTGGTCATTGAGCCCCTGAAACTTAAAATACTAAGTAAGTTCATTAAAATGCTATTTTATAATACTGACTCTAATGAAGTTCTTACTGCTGCCTTTACTGCTACCTGAGTTAAGTATACACTCCATCTGTGATTAGTTCAAAATATAACTATTGCAAAAATAAGACCTCTTAAATGCTGAATTGAATGAAGTGAGAGACTGACTGAGTGCTTTAACAATGTATGTCATGAGGACAATCCAGTGGAAATAGAGAACAAACTATGCTGCTTGTCTCAGTAACAACTATATCTTGCTAATTCAAGGGGAAGAACAAGTATGGCAGGAAACATTGGAAAGGGTACTCTCAGGATTTCTGTCTCTGTCCTTTTTTTTAAAATGGACTTTAAATGCAGTCTTTGAAGGTTACCGTTTACATGTGTTCTCATAAAGCTACACTAATGCTTCAAGATCATGAACCTCATGTTTCACCTGAAATACTATGTCTAACTTCAGTGGAGCTAAGCTAAGGACATGTGCTGAAAGGTGGTTTAGACAAAACTTGTTCAAACTATTGACTCAGATAGAAGGCTTCTGAAAGGTTAATATCCTTTGTAAAGCTACCTACCTAGTTCCAAAACATTTGGAGTATTACCTAAGGGGGGGGGGAATGTTGGGATAATTGCTCAATTGAATATTACTGTTAATAATTGTTCTTCCAATATGGTTTTTGATTTTTTAGAACTCCTAAATTATATTGACTTCCATAGTTTTATGCTATAATAGGGAGTTCTTGTCTCCAGACCTTCTCAGAAAACCTTTTTTTGCTCTACAGTATGGTAAAATCTTCATCTAATAATTTGTTGTTGAAACAAAGTTGAAAGATAAAAGTTTACAAAAAGATTAAAAGCCTTTCATTCAGTTCCAGGTTTTTTATAAGATATTATAATCTGATTCCTAGAATTCATTGAGTGTATGCATGTGCTGAAGATAAAAGCCTGTATTTATCTGAATATAATCTGGTTTTCTTCTGGCTTCACTTTTTAAGATGTTTTAACTGTGGTGGTGGTAGAATGTATTTTATTATGCTGGCTTTTACTGAAAACATCTGAATACAGTGCATTGTTATTCTAGATATTTTCATATTAAAAAGAGAAAGCAAGCCAGATGAACTTTAGGTAGCACTTTTTTTTTTTTCCTTTTAGCAGTAATGGTACAGCATTTATAGTCCCACTGTCACTTGTATAGACACCCTGTCAACAAGGGACGTTTTGTACAAATTTCAGATTATTTCAACCTTCTGTTTAATAATATACAGTTACATCAATATAGCATCTTAGAGTAAATGTAATTTGTGGTTTTATTTTTATATATAAATATATACACACACAGGCACAGTTGTATAGCAGTACTGCTTGTTTCTGTACACTTCTAGGCAAATAACAGTAAATCTATGGATAGAGGAAAAGCTATAATAGATAGAGGATATCAGAGGGGAGGGAAAGTAGTGCTTGATTTGGGGTCTGTCAACTGATAAATCCATCATTGAAATGTATTGCTCTTTGTGGTTGTCAGTTGTAAATAATTTTTGTGTTCGCAGAGCTAGTTTACTATAATCTCTCCTCCTAGATGTTACTAATCCTACTAAATTCTAGTGTTAGGGAAAGAAAGTTCTTAGTAATTGATATGCCAGATGAGTCTGTAGGATACTTACATGCAGTTTTGGAATTTGAGTGGCTGAATTTTCATACCTCAAGAAAGTGAAAATGTCCAACACAAACTAAAAGCAGGTGTATATTTTTATATTCCCCTCTGTTATTTAGGAGATATTTTAACATTGATTGTCTTGGGGGGAGGGGGGTATACAGAAGACTTGCATAGGGTCACCCATTCTATTCATATGATAAGAATTAGGGAATCTGAAATAACAGACCTGCCTCATCCAACTTGTTAGTGCCAAAACCATTATACTACTTCAGCTGAAATGTATATCAGCAATTCTGAATTGAGTTATGGAAATCAAAATATAACGTACCAAGAAATCTCAACTGACATATTTCCTTTCATAATTACTTTGTTCGCAGAAGAATAGTCTCATATGGTTTACAATTAAAGGTTTACAGAGGGGATTAAACTGGTTCATGAGGAAAACTGCATAATCTGTGCTGAGCGTACATGCTGTTTTTTCCCTTCTTTTGCCTTTATGCTGAAAAAAAAAATTAAATATAGCTCTATTTTCTTGTCTTGATATTGTGTCTTCCTCCTTACCCTGATAGCATGATTGTACTATTATCATTAAAACTAGTATGATGACTGACAATTAGTAGGCCTTGCTGGTTTTAATCCATCATTTAACCTTTCTTGTGTGAAACACTCCAAAATAATTAGAACAGTATTATACAAAGTATTCATCTAACTTTCACATTGTTTTTCATAAGTGTGTTCTGACCTAAGAAAGAAAACACACTTTTTTTTTTTTTGTAAGCAAAACACTTGGGCTGGTGAGTAGTTGTAGCTGATGGCTAATCAGAAGAATGTTCTTTAAATGAAACCTGCAACTGAGCTGTTGGTGACCTGTACAGTCAGGTGTGGGGGCAATCAAACCTAACTGGTAGGCTGTGATGCTTTTCTAAAAGATACTGGTAGTCTGTAAAGACTATTGTAGTGTATTCTGGATGCGTCAGTTTGGATCAAAAGAAGCTACCTGTGTTTTATTTGCTATATGAAAGAACAAAGTAGTGGTTTTAGAATTGGTTCACTAAACTGTTATTAAAAAGGCTGACTTTCAGAAGTCATACTGAAATATTTTGAAGTGACTTAGCAGTTTCTCATTTTAAATTGTTCAAATACTAAACTCTAGTGCTGTCAATAGAATTACCCTCAAAAGGTTGATTGTTTCATGTCACCTTATGTACATCCTTCTAACAAGGAATTTCCATTCTTCCTTAACAGTATGGCTTATTGTTACTTAGTATGTTAGAAGCACATTACAAATTTCTTTTGTGTGGAACATGTCATTCTTAGACTTATAAATATTATGAATGACAACAGCACATTTGCTGCTATCATGTAAATATTCCAAATCCTTAATTTCGTGGAAGTTACTTGGCTTAGTTTATAGAAAATGTTTGAATTGCTGAATCAGCTTTTCACTTCAGTAGTCTTGTGCCCTTAGGTTCAGAAAGTACAGTGAAACACTGCTTTAAGTATTAGCAAATGCATTGTGACTTTAAAAGGACTAGGAAGCCTTTTTCCTTCTAAGAGGTATGTCTTTGTTTGATCAGGGACAGATCGTTCCAATAAAATGCTTACTATCTGGTAGAAAGCCAAAACTTGTGTTGTTTCATATTTCTTTGTAAATATAGCTACTTAACAAAAAATGAAACTAAAATGTCTATACAGTATTTTACAATTTCAGTTTGCCATTGTGACTGACCAATAAATCCCTACAATGGAAAAAGGCTCAGTGGAGATGGGCAAGGGCAATCTGCCCATGAAGCTCAGAAAATAATGCAGGGTATGACTGACCACAGCTGTTGCAAAGAAAGCTGACTTTTAGTTAACAGTTGAGTGGATCAACTGCTAGTATAAATATTTTTCCCAGATTTCATTAAAAGAGTGTGAATGTCTCCCTGAGTTAGCCAGAGCCGCATGGAGGGAGTGAATATGTGGCTCAGTCCAACATATAGCATAAAAACTGAACAACTAAGAAAAGAATTTCGAAGAGCGCAACAGGCTTGAGCTGGCTTCAAGCCACGTATTCCTTCCCAGCAATTGGGGATATCCAGCATCGTGACATTGAGCATAGTATAGAGACCAGTAATGGGAATCACATTGGTATTGTGATTGAACTGTGTATTGCAATTGCTATATTTTGCTAAGTGTAACTTACACTTGTACTGCGATTTGGGTATAAAAGTATAATGCTAGATTACAGTTGATTCTCTCTAAACCATAATCTCTCATCTGGAGGAAAAAAAAGTTAATTTCTCTTATACGTGTGCACAGTCTTTGTGAGACTGAATATGGAAGTATATTTTAAAATATAGTGATAAAATATAGTTTTTGTTGTCTTTGGTATAAAAAAAAATTGTGTTCTAGTAAAATAGTTAGGCAAGCTAATTGCTTCCTGTTGTTTCTTCAAATGCGTTTTAAACCTTGCATATTGTTCCTCTGGTACTATTCAGCATTACTGTGTATATAATGGGTAGATTTCAGGAAGAGATGAAATGTGAAAAAACTGGTAAGTTCCTTGAAATGGATATTTAATTTCACAAATTCTTATTGCTTCCTGACTGAATGTCTAAAAAGTTAGTTCTTCCAAATATAGCACAGATCTTTCAAAAAACTACAAATTGCCAAATAGTTGCTTAAACTAGAAACACCAGAAACTAGTATTTAATTTTCTTTGTGTGTCTATCGCTCTTTTTTCCTAAGAGTATTCCTCTGCATTGATCTAATATTCCTAGGAGTTCATGGATGTGATTCATGGAAGAATTGGGAAAGTGTTAGTAGATGTAAATGCAAGTTTCAGTATAGCGCTTGTACTATACCTCAAGGCCTATCCTTGTATATTCATTTGTTCAGTAAGGCACAAGCATAAGGTACACCTTTTCCCACAGCTGGGTCACTAGTTAGGGGCATTCCTCTGTTTTTTACCCCTTTTGTCAAAATTAATAGCAGGTTCCAAAGCTGCTGTTTGGAAGAAAAAAAGTGAAAGGGAGAAGGCCACTGATGATTGACAGATTATAGAGAACATGATTACAGCAATCACATTTCTTAACAAAACCAGGCTAAAAGGATGAGCTGACCTAACCTGTTGTTTTAGTTGTGTGCAGCATTGAAATGAATGGATTAATTAGGAGAAATGTTTGCTGTCCAGAAACATTATTCTGAAATAGCTGATCTGTAATTCTTCAAAATTTTAGGTGATAACAAGTGTCTGTAACTTAAAACTTGGAAGAGATTTTAAAGCATTGTCCTCCCATATCACCCTAATCTGGAGTAATGTGATTACTAAATGTTTCAGGAATCTGAATTTAGGTGTAGCAAATCACCAATGACTTTAGCAGATCTTCTATAAACTAATGACTTAACAAATTGGTAGTTTGAGTGTTTGTCGTGGAGGTGCACAAAGTCAAATTAGGCAGGTGATGTAACCTAAAATGTTTGGCACTCTGACAAATATTAGTAAACCACAGCTTCAGGATGACAACGGGAATTTAATACTACACAGCTGACTTAAGAATTCTTAAGCTTCAGAATGATGACTCGAAATGTGCAATCACTCACCTAATAAGGCAAGGGCTCTCAACCTTGAGGAGTTGCCTTGGGCAGAGTCTTGACCCAAGGGGAGAGTCCCCGACTACAGACCCGCTGCTCCGAGGAGGACTGACTCAATTTGCCCCCTGGCAGGACTCCGTTTATACCCTAGTCCAATTTGACCTGTGGTCATATAAAGTCATGTCCATTCCTCTTGGCCAAAGGCTCTATCTACCAGCAACTGTGTATGGAACAACAGCCATGATAGAGTAGTAAGGGTGCGAAAAGTAAAGGCGGGAAAAGTAACAAAGGCCCAGTCTTTGTCAGGGCGGGTGCATCTGCCACACAGTCCACCCCGTGGCCAGTCATGATTCGACTGGTTTCCTTGGAGTGGTGAACAGTCACCTCTTGCCTCCAAAGTTAAAAGGGGGCAGTCTTGGTGAGCTTAATGCTCATTGTGGGTCATCATTCCTCAATCATT
>VZTL01070233.1:0-22688 GCA_013400535.1 Scopus umbretta
GCGTAGCAAGTCATTAACTTCTTTCTCCTGGGTTGTGAGGAGTTAATCCTGCTCCCCACCCCCGTCTTCCAGCTCCTGGGGGTGCATATCAGGTATCTACAATTCATTGAATGATTTTTAATGTTCTGTCCCACTTATTGTGGATGGATCTTCCTTTCTATCTACTTCAGAACAAAGCCAAGTAGGGAAAAAACTATGATCCAAAACTGGCACAAACTTATCCCCATGTGGGACTACTACAAATAGCTTCCAGTTTTGCACATCCAAATGAGAGTCCTGCATACATTAAGAATCTGTTTTTTTCAGTAATACACCTCCAAGATGCAAATTTGGAGAAGTCATACCACCATTTCTACACTGGAACAGAATCCCCTCATACAAGGAAAACAGGACATTTAATTAGATTTTGGCCTTGTGAATAGAGAAAGGAGGAAATTAAAGTACTGCTGGGATCATATGCACTAAGCAATTGATTGTTTTGATTTTTTTACATATTCTAGCTTATTGAATAAAAACATTTTAAAACACCAAAATAAATAACGAAATAAATATAAAGAAAATGTGTGTTATAATTACAAATTAACAAAATACAGCTTCCAAGTGACACTACTATGACAGTAGATAACATCTTTATTTGTGGACTTGTAAGTTAACAGTTAGTTCCTATCTATAATTCTTGTATTTAAAAATTTTTGCATGGACTTGTAAATATGCCAAGAAATGTGTGAGCTAACTGGATTTTAATAAATCTAGCAAGACACTGTGCACTGATGTTCCATCAACAATGATAATTTTCTATTTAAAAATGAAATAGGATGTAGAAGCTATCTATTCTTTGTGATGTAATTTTTCTTGTTGGGATTTTCAGTATAATTTTGACAATTTTAGCATAACATATTATATCTGAACCATCCAGGTCCCACTATTTTCCAATTATTTTCATGCCAAAATTTCTGAATCAAAGAAAAGACTGCAAAAGATTCAGGCTTGCACAATGGAAGCACATCTTTCCTTAATATTTTGTTTTGTCACTATGCACAGAGAAGAGTATTTTTTAATATCCGTAATTTATGAAATTAACAGCGAAAATCCTTTAAAGTATTAGCTAAGCTGTCTACAAAAATGAAAGTTTTCCAGTTTCAGTGTGAAAAAAGGTCCCATCTATTACCACTAAATACTTTAAGAAAGATATTTTTTTCCTTAATGAAAAAAATATTTGTGTTGTTCTTAATTTTCTCTTTGGAGAGACATGTTGTGCCTGCTTTTCAACCTTTCCTTATTTCTGTAAAGTTAAAAAGAAACTGTGACCATCTATTTCAGTAACATTTTTAGGTTGATGCACAGATAGGTTATAATGAGATAGTTCTTTATATTTTTTCTCTGTGGGTTGTAACAGAGTGGCAGCTGGTGAGAGTGGGGTGAAGAGATCTGAAGGGAAATGCAGGCCTTATTGAAATCAGTGATTTTTATCACTGGCCTCAAGGGGTCTGAGGTTTCACCCAGAGACTTAAGACTTTTGGAAACCAGGATCCCAAGGCCTTGCTCCCATATATAATTTCTAGTAATTTGAAGTATGTTGTACCATACTTATGTCACCAAAATACTGCACAATAAATCTATTATGTATGTGTTCTCCTTCTTTTGAAGTTTCTCGTACCCTGTGGTTTATAATAATGGCTCTCCTGTTATTCTTGCGTAGTACAAAGTTGTATAACTCAGAAAATTAAGAAAGCACTGTGTGATCTAGCTCAATTTAGGTGACACAGAAAGCCTCTGCACTGTGCCCAAGTGGGCACAGATACTTAGTGTTAGCCCTTCCTTAAATGTTTGCTCTCTCTAGAGAGCCCACAGGCAGCTATTGCAGCACAGCACGCTCATATCTAGAAAGCCAAGGCATGTTCAGTCACCAAGTTTGTGTTGCCACATAACAGTGAATGGAGGGGTTTGGGACAGACATATTTGTCACTGCTGTCATCTCCCACTTTTCTATCGCTGTTGTAACTTATCATAAAATCTGAGGATAAATACTGAAAACAAAGAATTTCTGGTGTGACCTGAACATACCCAGCAAGGAAGAACTTAAAGGATGATGCCATCCCATGCATAGAAAGTGTGGAGAAGGAATTTAGTCAAGAAAGACCTCTTCAGAACATCCATTTGGAGTCTCTGTTAGGAAAAGCAGCTTCCTGTTGAAACGCCCTGTCCAAGCCCAGTCACTAAACAAGATGCAAGTGCTCTTTTATGGACACACTGCCCCTTCACATGGGCTCTGGTCCTTGCTAGACTTCTGGGTCTTTGGCTGTGCAGCTCAAATCCGAAGTTACTTACTAGGAGCAGCTGTGGATCACTGGAGCAAAGCAACTTAAATTGCTGAATTCTTAGGAACCTAGTCTGGGTCAACCTGTGAAGAGGTTTAGTAGGCATGGTGGCGTTGGGTTGACGATTGGACTAGATGATCTCAGAGGTCTTTTCCACCCTTAATGATTGTATGATTCTATGATTCTAAGAGGCCTATTTCTGTCCAGAAATAGGCTGGGGAACCTAAATCTTAAAGAGGCCTATCTTTTAGACTAATCCTTCCTTTAGTGTACTTCATATTTTGATTTTTATTAATATTTTGTAGCTTAAAAATGAAGTATAGGAACCTTCCATTTCACCTCCCCTTTGCCAACCCTAACTACTGGTACTACTTTCTTTATGGTATCCTGTTTTAATGACTCATTTGGTCGCTCAGCTCCTGAAACTGGCCTTATACCTACCTAAACTCCTGGCTTTAAATTGTACAAAATTAACACAAAGTGGCTGTAAAATGTTTATCAATTAATCCTATANATAGTCCCCTTCATAAATTTACCAAGTCTTGTGTTGAAGCCACTTCAATTATTGCTCTTTTCACTAGAGAGCTGTTACAGAGCTTCATTCCTCTGGTGATTAGAAAACTACTTGTTATTTCTCTTCTACTGTTTTCCAAATAATTTTCTGTATCTTATAAATTCAATGGTCTTTGCCCTAGTTTAATCTCTGGGTTGTACTTGGAGAAAATAATCATGTCTCCTCTTCATTGCAACAATGCAAATCACTGCTGCCAACTAGTGGTGTTTGGACTTCAGTTATGAAATTAGCAGCTGCTCTCCTATTACACACAGACATTCAAAATTGATCCAGAGCAGAAAGCAAAGAACCTGGTCCATTAAAATTCAGTAGATTTAGCTCAGCTGACACCAGTAAGGATGACAGTAAAGGGAAATAGGAGATACAGCTTAATATATGCCCCACAGATATTTCTGCCACACAGTGCAAGAAAAGCTGCTACACTGATAAGCTTTGGAAACAAAAGTAATTCAAAGGTATTTATTTTGTCCTCACTCTGTAAACTTGCTGAATTTTACATTCAGTACTTCCTAAGCACATAGTGCAAATAAGTCAGTGGTGCATTACTCTGCTGATACAAGAGCATAGTTGGTATGCAGCATAAAGAAAAGCCTGGTTTTATACATACCACTGTAGCTCATGGAGACTTTTGACAGTCAGAGAGGCAACTGGCTCATGTGTTTGGACCTGCCCTGAAGTAGATATACACTATGATGGAAATAACAAATAAACTCTTCTGGTGTATATTGTGAAAACATGGGAGACAAAAATGGCAGGGGGGGAAACTCTACTTTGGTGCTTGAGCCTGGTTAGAACAAGTCTTGATCACATTTTGTTCAAAGAGACATCCATCCCGTATCAAAACAAAAATTCCCCAGCTGTTGTTTCCTATTTCTTCCTGACTGTAGCCATGTTCTACTGCCTTGTGACACACTTACTTCAGCTTTTGAAACTGCTATTTCCCCTATTCATTAACTGCATTGTCCTTTAAAGTTGTTAACTAGCACTTTGCTGCTGCGTATCTGAAGCACTCACATACCACACCACAACATTCCTGGGCCACCACTTTCCCTTGAGGATGTGTATGAAGGAATGACAGTGAATGATATGAAGTACATTTTACAGTTCTGTACTCAGCGCATCAAACCACATTTTACATTACCCAACAGGCCTTGTTGCCAACAGCATCACCAGGTTTAATATGAAAATACAAAGGTGAGTTATGGGGTGGAGGGAATGCTAATACAAAGCTAATGTTTGTCAACCGAAGGATTTCATTCTCAAAGAAAACATGAAGTTTGAGGAAAACTTAAAGGGCGCCAAACCCAGTAAATCTCTCCTGATACATACCTCTTTATACCTGCATTTGCAAGCAGAGAGGTGTTCTTTCTTAGACTCCAGTTCTGGAAACACTCATACACAGAGAAAAATGTTTCCCCAGAGCAGTCTTTCTTTTTTCTGAAAATGCTTTAGTGTGCAAAGCTAAGTAAACATGAAGGAATGTGAAGAACATGGATCTTTTAAAAAGCTGTCTTGATTCTTCCTTTGTTTATGAGGCTATAAATCTCCTGCAGCCCCACTAGAGTTGAAATAAAAATAATAATAATCATAATAAAACAGGTGGAAGTGACCAGAAGAATAAAACCCACCACAGGAAAGAAAACAACGTTCAGTGGACATAAATGTCAAATTCAACAGACATGGTTGCTTCTCAAGGTCCTCACCACTATAGATCCCCTGCACAGCACCTCAGTCTGAGAACATAACACACTTCATTTAATGTTTAGCATAAGAGATACTCTCTACCCTTCCTGGCTGCTGTGCAAAGCCAACAGCAAATGTGTAATCAAGAAATCTTTGTCTCCTTTCTTAACAGATCTCATAAGGAATCAAATCCATCTTGAGTTGAAATCCTGGCCCCATTGAAAATCTCCAGCAAAGCTGCCACTGACTTTAAGAAACATATGATAATACCTTACTGCATGAGATTCAAGGTCTCCATGACAGCCAGCAGCAGATGCTTGGAAAGTACAAGGCAAAGCATGTAGACAATAGGTCTTGCCCTGGCAACTACCTTTAGTGTTTGGACAAATATATTCATTATTTCATTCATTTTATATCACCTAGGAATGATCAAGTCCTTAGGTGAAATGTCTGATCTTAGCAACTGGGGAGAAAATTGTTGTATTCTTCAGAAATGGGTACAAAAAATATTGTACCATATTCATTCTGAGAAACAGAGAGAAGAACAAATTTTCTGATTCCAGCAGAAACAGGACTTTCTGATTCATTCTTACCAGCAGTGAGGAAGAAAATGTAATCTCTACCTGACCATGTGTTATGGGAGAAGTTACTTCCTTCTCCTGCCTTGGACTTTCCCCTGAACCCAGAATCCTACAGCCAGAAGGCTACAGAATGGCTCTTCAATGCTGAGTAATGCACATTTGTATCTGATGAAGGGTTTTAAGAATGAAAGCAAACTTACCTACGTTTCTGTGGTCTTGTACAGTTTGCTCTATGACTTTCAGCAGTCACTGAAGTTTTTCAAATTCATCTGTTTTCAAAACAGACAAAAGAAAAAGGATGTGGTTTTGTTTCTTCTTATCTGAGACTTTAAATAAACAGATATAATCTGTCTATTGTTTGAATCATAAATAATTGTCTGTTAAGAGTGACTTTCAGTGTGCTGTATTGGGAAACTTAAACTGCATGCAATATATTAAGGTACATTTTTCTGAATACAAGGATTCTATCACACGTTTTATAAACCCTGTAGCACAGAAAATATCAGGTAATGTGAAAGTTTTCAAAATGCCATGTTAGAGAAAAAAAAGATTGACATAAAATGCATCATTTAAGAATGTCATGTGGGCTTTCCTCCATTATTAGAAAAGAACCAAAAATGTAAAAATTCAAGTATTAGGTCAATTTAATAGTGTGTTTGCTACTGTTATTTTTCATTTCCATGGCGAAATGTTTTAATCACAACACACCATTGCACCTGAGGGCATGCCAATCACCATGTCTTCTACCTTCTCATTTACGCTATTGCCCATTAGCAATCTTAATAATTAGGCTATCAGAATAGGCATGATACAGCAGAGAATGTGTATTTGTTTGAGGAGCCTGTGGCTAGTGTGACAATTGCTAAACAACACCTAGGAAAAGAGAGGGAGAAGCGATGGATGGTGAGCTGAAAAAAGGAAGAGATTGATGTGATATGGAAGAAAGTTGATGAAGTGACATCTGATAGTAGCCTCTAGTGAAGGAGCATGGGATCAAAAACATCAAATGAGTAAGCTGCAAACCTCAAACATCTTCAAGTTGCCATTGGTAAGATGCAAGCGGTTTCCTAAAAGAAAAAGGACTGAAGAAATATTTGCAGTTTGCTGACGATCAGGTGAGGCCATTTTGGAGCAAAGTGGGCAAGTGAAGAGCTCTGCCTTTCATCATCACATGCATGCAGACCAGGACCTGTTAAGCAGTAGGAGTGCAGGCCTGTTAAGATCTATGCTGGTTCAGAGCTGATATGTTCCCCACAGTTTTTGGGGACAGCTACTGATTCTGCCTGCAAAGAATACTGTGGAACCTTTCCTCTGTCCTTCATCCTGGTATTTCTGATGATTTCTGGAGGCACAGAAAGGCTATAGGAAACTAATGGTACCTATGGGAATGGATGCAGAGAGACTTTTTCTCGTTCTGAGCTGAGCAGGTAGGAGGTGCCTCTCCTCATTTACAAAAAGAGATTCAATAGTTATTTTAAATCTGACACCTCAAGTGCAGATGTCTAAGTGAAACCCACACCCCAGTTAAGGTTGGCTTCTGAATATGTCCATAAGCATATCAGTGTTGACTATGTCTAGCAGCTAGGTACCTCTCCCATGTTCTAGGTCCAAAGGGTCTCCCAGTTAATGATTTCTCAGGCTAGCTCTTCTAAGTCTCCTCCCACCTAGTGCATGAAGTAATCTCTTGGCTACACAATTGTAGCCAGCTTGTCCTCTTTCCTTTCTCAAAGTCTAGTTTCAGCAGTAGCAGCTCAAAGGTGTCTCAATATTGGAAAAAGTTCTGAACTAAGGATCAAAAACAGATGATATAATCCCTGTTATGGAGGAAGGCATGACCTATGACTTAACATCTACTGTTTTTTTTTCAGGTGACTGAAGCATTTTCTATTGCCTATTTTAGGATAGGATAAATCATTTCCTAGTGGTGTTTGTTTGTCATGCTTGCCAATAGAGAAAGCACATGTGACCAGCTAACATTAGAGAAGTACCTTACTCATGAGTTTGTCAACACTGGTGTAGCAATCAGGCAGGAGTGAAGTTTCACATCTAACTGATTCATACTCATCTGCCCACTCCTCCTCTGATGTATCCACAAAGGAAAACAAAAAACAAACAAACAAACAAACAAAACCAACAACAAAAAACACCCCCCAAAAAAACCCATGAAGGCATGTAAATTTAACTGTCATAATGTTGAATGGCTGAGGTCAGAATGTAAAGAATAAAAATGTATTTTGAAGAATAAATGTGGAGGAATACTACAATAGCTAACAGGGACCACTCGGAAGATTTAAACATTCTAGTAATTTCTGAGTTTGTATCTTGTAATGATCTCAGACTGTTTATGAACAACTGAAATAAGGTTCTGGGAGAAGAGAATAAAGATGAGCTGCTACGAATAGAGGTGTGACATCAAACCATACAGGATCAAGGGGTTACTCTCAGTTGCCCGTTTCACTGAATAGTTTAAAGGGTGGGAAGAAAGAAATTTCCATATTGCTTTGTCAGTAGGCTCAACAAGAAGACACAGGATTTGAAGATTAGTGACCCTGTAGGTCTGAGTTGAGATCATGATTAATTTGTCATAAATTAACAACTACATGTTTAGAGAGAAAATGGTCATTTCCAGTTCATTGTTATAAATTTGTCAAAAGGTGTAGGTTTTAATTATAATTAGCATTCCTAAATAGCTGTTTGATTCCTCCTTTTGCTTAATGCAAATTCATAAGTACCCAATGACTATTTAATTGCTGTTCATTGTGCAAAAGATTACATTCACATGCAAAAAAGCATGCACATCTGAAGAATAAAACTAGTAAATGTAATTTTTAATGAAATGTTTTGTGAAGCAGAGAACACAAAAGAGTATCTCCCATCATTATCTTTGAGTTCAGCAAAGTTCTTATCAGACATTGCACATAATTACTCTTGTGCATCTTTTAACATAAAACTCAACATAATTTGATCACCGTGTCATTTAAAAGTTTCACTGCCAAGCCAGGAAGCACAATTCACGCACTATGAGTGGTGTGACAAATCACACTTGACAAACTGAGATTAGTCAAAGTAAACAGTTTGGAAGCAAACATAGCTTGTAACTGCGTCTTCAATAAGTCTGTGAAGAATGAACACATTCATTAGCAATCTAATGATCAAATCTAAGTACACTGCAGGTCTGTACACAGATCATTTCCATAACAAGGTCATTTAGAAATCTCTAGTCTGGGCATATTTGTGTAACTCTTGTCAAATCTAGAGTTGAGGAACTGGGCTGGAAAATTTGGTTTGAGAATGTGACTGAGATTCACAGTGGGAAATTCAACCCAGAAATCTTTTCTTTCTATCACAGAAGGCTGGCATCCTCACTACATGCTGGTTAACTTAAGAAGTCCTGGGACTTCCCAGGAGGGAACTGGAGCTTTGTATTATTAGGTCTTAATTGGAGGAAGTGCCTGCTTCACTGTTTCATGTAACACAGCTGCACATCTATTGAATTTTCTGGACTGGATTTTAATGAACAGTTTATTGGCATATAACTTCTGTTTTGTTTCCTCCTTGCTGGGTTTTTAGGGAGGGCAGAAGAAGAAAGGCTTGTTACTCTTCTTCCACTAAATTTCAATTAAAATCCACTAAACTGATGTGTCCTAATTTCTGTAGATCACATTCTTCTGGAGACAATCCAGAAAGTAGGGAATAAGATTGTTCTGGGTCTACTGAGTGGGAGGGCAGTCAAAAAAAAAAAACCCATGTAGTTTACCATGAAACACATTGGCCACAATAAGTTCATCCAACACAAATGGTAAATGCAAATATTTTAGCAGAAATTGCTATACAAGAGAGAGAGGGCCAGTACATCAGATACACTGAATTGCAGAGACTACAAGTTAAGGCCAACTGTGCAGATAAAATTTAAAGTTGTCCTTTTGTGTGGTGTTAATCTTGTATACACTGGGTTGGTCTAAGTCAATGCACAGGGATGAGCCGGTAACAAAAAGTTAAGCATTCAAGCCATGTGTTGACATAGCCTCTTAAAGTCTTGACATTCGTGTTATCTTATTTCAAAGACATGGAACTGGTTCTACAAACCTCAGTTTCCCAGTCAAAATATCCAATGTCCCAGGATCATTTTCCCAGTTGAATCCCATTAGAAAAATGAGGTACCTTCCTTTTCAAAGCATAAAGAACACATTTGAAAGTACAGCTTTATTCCAGGAAAAATGTCCAAATACCCAAGAATCAAATCCTACAAATATTTGCTATCAGGGGAGTTGCCTTAGTAGTAAGATTAGTGCATAAGATGATAAGCACTACATGTTTGGAGCAATATACCTCACCTAAAGTGTCTCAGTAATAGAAACTTATATTTGGACACCAGTTTATGAATAAACCCATTTGCTTCAATACTTAAATCAAGCAAACAATTTTGTAAGTGTCCTGGTGTTTTAGTCAAACAAAATATTTTGTCTGACCTGAAATGTTTCATTTGCTTTTTTAAAAAATTTAGTTACATGTAACTTTGAAACATCATTTTGTAACAAAGCATAAAACTATTGTATCTAACAGTTGTAAAATAACCAAACTTTTGGGAAGAGCTGAAATTATTTAATGAATTCAGGCTGAGTTCACAGATTGTTCTATTCAGCATGAAACTGCATTATTTTAACCGATTAATTATTTCCCTGGGAAAGTTCACTCCACACTATTTCTGCAGCTGTTTGAAATGTAATGGCAAAATGCATTTTTTGCTGTTTCTGCATTGCACATAGATTTGCACAAGGTGTATCCACACATCACCAGCTTTTAGCGGCAAAAGACAAAAGGGGGAAATTTGACTGGACAGACTCAGTGTATGGAGTTAATCATCGCTTTTTATGTGCCAGTGGTTTTTTTCATCAACCTTAAAGTGCATTCACAACAACATTCTTCCTAAAATATTTGATCCATCTATTATCATGTTGTCATCTCCATAATAATCTTGGGCTTAGGAGTAGACTCAATGTTATAAAAAATATAAGCTGGTATAAATCACTTTTAAATCACAGATTGAATCACATCCGTGCGGCCAAAGAAGGGCAAAGTGGAAGAAACTGGTTGTGAGAGGGAATTTCTGTTCAAAGATACAGAGTTATTAGGTCAGTTTTCTTCATTTTGTTGAACTCTGGATTGTGTTTTTGCTTAACATTGCCACACAAGTCTGAAAAAATCATTATTTTCCTTTGGCCAAAGTAGGTGCAGACCTTTTCACAGCCTGGGAGGCACCGAAATAAAGGCGGCAGGATCTCCAGGTCCCACAAGTGTGATGTTGGGCTCCAAGGAATGCTGAAGACTTTGTGGGCCAGATCCTGATCTCATTGCCCTGGCTAAGCTGCAGGACTCTGCAAACAGCCTTAGTCAAGTTAGTGGGAAAGGGTGGAGTAAGAACCTGTTTATTATCAACAAGAGTTGATACGTGTGAAGCAATGCCTGCAGTCCTTACTCAGACAAACCAGACAGAAGGAGAATTTGCCTGCAGCAGGTGGAGGGCCTGAACTAGCTTCCAGGAATTGATCTGAGTCCAGCAGGTCATTTTGGTCAACCAGGTCAACCAATGCAGCTGAAGCCCACATAAGCCAAAGGCAATGGTTGGTTACAGAAATGAAAAAGCAGAACAAGTAACAAGTGTGTCAGCTTCAGACTGAACTACTGCAACAGTATGATGAGTATTTCTAGTCATCCTTTTAAATGTCGTGGTCTGATTTTGGAATTACCATTGATAAACACCATGTAATTTTTTTTATTATTTTCAGGATTAACCTTAGATACTAAAGTAGCATATAAGTAGCTGGGCCTTATCAACACAGTTTGAAGATAGGATTTCTCTTAATCTCTACCAGACTGGCTTCTGTATCTTCTGACACCAGCACATGCCTACTTAGGGGTAAATTGGGTCCTGCTAGTTCCCTTCTGTACTTGCAGTGTCCTCCAACTCCCTCCAATGCTCATACTGAGCAATGGCTCACATCCAGAAATGGCACTGTGTCTTTCAACAAGATAGCCTGAGACGTGGGTTGGAGTGGTGCATGTGCAGCCTGAGCATGAGGTTTCCTCTGTTCTCCAGCCCATGTGAACAGCAGTTTCCTGCATGTTGCATTCCTTACTCACCTCTCCTCAGTCAGTGCCAAAGTAAAATAGAAATGACATAGCATATATTTGCTCCTGAATTTGCATTTGAATTTTTTGCTTAAAATGCCAGTATTCTTAGATGTTCTTTCAGATGCTAGATGCTTACCTCTTGTTTTGACTATCTTGCTCCTGACACGAACAACCTCTGAACCTGACTCTTTCATACAGAAATATCTGCAGCAGGTTTATAGCATGGACCAGAGTTCTTCAGGGAGAGAGCAAGCAGATACCTTTAATGTGTCAGAAAGAATATTAAAGAAATGCAAACTTTCTTTGGGTTTCATATCCCTGCGAAGTTGGATGCTCAGAGAGTGACAAAGATGAACAGTCTCAATGTGGAATCCCTGATGTGAAGACATAGCAGTTCTCTCCCTCCTCTTGGTTTCATATGAATGTGAGGGCTTGCTGTTTGTCACCCTTAAACACTGGCTGCAGAACGAATATCGACTCCATTGCTTTAGAGATGTAGAATGGTAAAACAGTGGAAAGGCGTCCTGTTTATGATAACACCTAAAATACTTCACTCCAATGAAAACTTAATTTAAAAAATAGAAAATCTATTCAGCAAATTTAATATGGTATACTTCTGCACTGTTACTGTGATTGCTATAGTCATATTCACATAACCTCACATCTTTCAAAATCTTAAAGAAACATTAACTAATACATGTTCAAAATATACTTGCACATTAATAAATTGAAGTGAGAAAAAAGGAATAACCACAGTGTACAGGTGAGCACTGTATAGAATGTACCTGTACCATGCATATGTATAGCATATACCATGTACCAGCCATCACCATGCTGGTACACCCAGTATAGCTCTCTGCTTGGGCCTCTCTCATTCCCCAGAGCATTTGTTTCTACCTGAACTATTTTCTCGGGAATAAATCTGAGCATCACTTCCAGGTCCTGCATTGTAAAAGGCACATGTTCCCTTTAACAAGTAATATCTGAATATATATTTTGTCTCTCAGAAGAGCTGGTCAGAAGAGAGATGATGAAGCTCTAACAATGTCTCTGTTTACTTTGTCATTGTAAGGACATAATATGATGATAACATTCAAAACAGTCATAAAATGACACGGCTAGGCTTTTTTTCAGAATCAACTGAACAATAAAATACCACTGGATGTAATTCAAAAGCAAGGACCTTTTTGCTCTTAGTGCATTGTTATTATTACCATCCAAAGTAAGTATTTGAAAAAAATCTGACTATTTTGCTCCTACAGATAGAAAAATAAGAGATATGGATGATGAGCATTTTTAGGGAAAAAAAGTTTCTGACAATCCAGTCTTAAAAACTATTTCCTGGAGCCACATAGTCAGTCAAAATCCTTCCTGGGTTAACCTTCATTGATCAGAGTAATCAGACCATTAGGCAACGCTATTTTGGAACAGTCAGTTTCATGGTCACTACAGAAGAGGGGTGGGATTTCAAAGCATGTGGCCAGACGCCAGCTTTATTTGTCCGTCTATTAAATAGAGTATAACCTTTTCTTGATGATATGGGTAGAATTTGAGCAGTGGTACATATCTTTGTCACCTTGATTTTAGATTGAAATGCACCATTACCTTCAGACCACAATGAATTCATATTAAGGAAAAGGTAAAGACAACATTTTGTGTCATTCTCTTTAAACAATACCTATAAGTAGATTACAGTAACTCTTCAGGAGGGAAAATACTTGCAGCTTCCTTATGTCTGCAGACAATTTCCTCCACAAAGGGAATTTCTAATGTCAATTACTAACTGGTTTGGATGTACTTAGTACTGCTTTTATGAGGCTGTAAACACAGGAGAACTTCCTAGACCAGAGAATAAAATATTTGTATATCAATACTGATATTTTTGGAGCTTTTCTTATATGCAATGATACAGACCTGCACCAGGAAGAGGTGAATCAAATAGTTAAAACATCTCAGGAACTTAAGAAACATGAGACCTCTGAACTCTGTGTAACTTCAAAATGAGGACACTGATGTCAGAATACTCGCTGTTTCTAAAAGTGTTTGCTTTTCCTGTGTATTTTTGTAAATCACCTGTCCAAAAGACATTTTGAAGTGAGAGGTTTTCTTCTAAGAAAAGTTATGAGAATCTTCATGCTATGTCACCTTCTCATGCAAGCATTGCTGAGGAAGGACAACTTGTTTCAGTCATACAAGGCATAAGCTCCAAAAGAGCTGCCACCTGCAGCAAAATACCAAAGCCCAAATCTAAGTGATCTAAGAAAAAGCAGTGCACAGAAGGCCTTAACTGTACACAGTATGTTTCAGTTACACAGATACCTAAAGGTGCCTAGCATTCAGCAAGAATTTAATCTGTGAGTCTTTGATACACAATAAATAGGCTTACCATTGAACCAAGCAGTTCCTGCTCCCAAAGCCGTGTCCCCAGCGTGCCAGCTTGAATACTGCCTCTCTTCTCCCTCCAGCTGCTGTCATCTCTCCTGTTGTGTCCTGCAGAGCAGGGAGGTCTGCAGAACCAGGCAGGGGATGCTCTGCCCTCAAGTCCTTCAGATATACAGCTCATGTTCTACATACAGCATAGGAAAAGAACCATTTGGCCTTTATGTGATATTATGGTTTTAAAAGTGCAATTCTATCAGGATAGAAAGGAATCCTCACACAAAGGAGTCGGTTAACAGGAAGACATTTAAATAAGTTACCTAAGTCTTCGAACTCACACAAATTGTTTTCAGTGTTTAGAAACACATACTTGTATATGTATGAAAGAAAACCTTTTAAAGGATGAAACTTTTACCCAAACTTAGTCATAGTCATCTCCATTCTAGACATGTAAAAGTTTGGTGTCTGGTCTAGATTCCATCAATGGCTACTAGTGAGAGAACAAGAAATTCAAAGGATCCTTCATCCCACCTATTGTGCCTCTTATCATGTAACAGGATTATTTTCTTCTCGGCAGTGACTGTCCCTTTATATTTGACCATACAGAGAACCTGATGAATGAGATACAATGGATTTCAGATGACTAAAGTGACTGATGACTGATATTTAAACTACATATTTCTGGCTCTTCTAGTAGGTTCCCTTCTCTTGAACCAATTGCATTGGTTTGAAAAGCACAAGGCAATCAAAATGTGCATTAAGGAAAAAAAAACAGAGATTCCTTTTGTAGATATGACTGGGCATAAAGGGGTAAGTGAGAATGAGAGAGGGACATGGCACGAGCCTGCTAAATCATGATGCATTCTTACACTATTTGGCAGGAGATAGACACCTTAGGAGAATCTATTTACCACTGCCCTTAGAAAATAACCCCTTAGAAATTAACCCCTGGCAGCTCTCTAAGTTGGGGGGAAGATGTCTTTAATTAGCCCATTGTCCTGGTTGCAGTTGAGTAAGCGTTCATTTTCTTCCTAGTAGCTGCTATAGTGCTGTGTTTTGGACTCTAGTATGAGAACAATGCTGATAACACACTGATGGTTTAGTTGTTGCTCAGTAGTGCTGACACTGGTCAAGGACTTTTTCACTTTTCCATGCTCTGCCAGGGGCACAAGAAGCTGGGAGGGGGCACAGCCAGGACAGCTGACCCAACCTGGCCACAGGGCCATTCCATACCATATGGCATCATGCTCAGTATAGAAACTGGGGGGAGTTGGCTGGGGGGCAGTGATCGCTGCTTGGGGACGGGCTGGGCATTGGTCAGTGGGTGGTGAGCAATTGCATTGGGCATCACTTTATTTATTATTATTATTATTATCATTATTATTATTATTATTATCCCTTACTTTTCTGTCCTATTAAACTGTCTTTATCTCAACCTATGAATTTTATGGGTTAAACCGGTAGGCAGCTAAACATCACACAGCCATTTGCTCACTCCCCCTCTCCCCAGTGGGTTGAGGGAGAGAATCAGAAAAAAAAAGTAAAATTCCTTCCTTTTAGGAAGGATATTTACTGCTTCTTTCCATTTGCTAGCTCAGGCCAGGAACAGATTTATCTGCATGCAAGATTTAGGGTTATTGCACAAATTCTCAGTAGCTGTCATTCATTAGTCCCTCTCAGCTCCCCATTCACAGTGCTGCTGCATCTGACCAAAAATATACATTTCCTTTGAAGTGTTCACCACGGAAACATATCCCTCCTCTCAAACCCCTTTCCAGATGTGTTCCTAATCACAGGCCAAATTTTACTTTCCCCAAGGAAATGACTGCAGGGCTGGTACCCCAGGAAACTGCAGGCAAAAACATAAATAACAGAATTTAAGGACNCTTTTGTAGATATGACTGGGCATAAAGGGGTAAGTGAGAATGAGAGAGGGACATGGCACGAGCCTGCTAAATCATGATGCATTCTTACACTATTTGGCAGGAGATAGACACCTTAGGAGAATCTATTTACCACTGCCCTTAGAAAATAACCCCTTAGAAATTAACCCCTGGCAGCTCTCTAAGTTGGGGGGAAGATGTCTTTAATTAGCCCATTGTCCTGGTTTCAGTTGAGTAAGCGTTCATTTTCTTCCTAGTAGCTGGCATAGTGCTGTGTTTTGGACTCTAGTATGAGAACAATGCTGATAACACACTGATGGTTTAGTTGTTGCTCAGTAGTGCTGACACTGGTCAAGGACTTTTTCACTTTTCCATGCTCTGCCAGGGGCACAAGAAGCTGGGAGGGGGCACAGCCAGGACAGCTGACCCAACCTGGCCACAAGGCCATTCCATACCATATGGCATCATGCTCAGTATAGAAACTGGGGGGAGTTGGCTGGGGGGCAGTGATCGCTGCTTGGGGACGGGCTGGGCATTGGTCAGTGGGTGGTGAGCAATTGCATTGGGCATCACTTTATTTATTATTATTATTATTATCATTATTATTATTATTATTATCCCTTACTTTTCTGTCCTATTAAACTGTCTTTATCTCAACCTATGAATTTTATGGGTTAAACCGGTAGGCAGCTAAACATCACACAGCCATTTGCTCACTCCCCCTCTCCCCAGTGGGTTGAGGGAGAGAATCAGAAAAAAAAAGTAAAATTCCTTCCTTTTAGGAAGGATATTTACTGCTTCTTTCCATTTGCTAGCTCAGGCCAGGAACAGATTTATCTGCATGCAAGATTTAGGGTTATTGCACAAATTCTCAGTAGCTGTCATTCATTAGTCCCTCTCAGCTCCCCATTCACAGTGCTGCTGCATCTGACCAAAAATATACATTTCCTTTGAAGTGTTCACCACGGAAACATATCCCTCCTCTCAAACCCCTTTCCAGATGTGTTCCTAATCACAGGCCAAATTTTACTTTCCCCAAGGAAATGACTGCAGGGCTGGTACCCCAGGAAACTGCAGGCAAAAACATAAATAACAGAATTTAAGGACAAAAGTTAAAGAAACTCTTTTCTTTATGCTATGGAGAAACTCAAAATAGATGATCACAACTGTACCTTCTAGCCTTAAAATCCTGCTCCATATGTTTTGTTTATTACAATATATCACAGAAGGCAGAAATTAGTCNAAAAGTAAAATTCCTTCCTTTTAGGAAGGATATTTACTGCTTCTTTCCATTTGCTAGCTCAGGCCAGGAACAGATTTATCTGCATGCAAGATTTAGGGTTATTGCACAAATTCTCAGTAGCTGTCATTCATTAGTCCCTCTCAGCTCCCCATTCACAGTGCTGCTGCATCTGACCAAAAATATACATTTCCTTTGAAGTGTTCACCACGGAAACATATCCCTCCTCTCAAACCCCTTTCCAGATGTGTTCCTAATCACAGGCCAAATTTTACTTTCCCCAAGGAAATGACTGCAGGGCTGGTACCCCAGGAAACTGCAGGCAAAAACATAAATAACAGAATTTAAGGACAAAAGTTAAAGAAACTCTTTTCTTTATGCTATGGAGAAACTCAAAATAGATGATCACAACTGTACCTTCTAGCCTTAAAATCCTGCTCCATATGTTTTGTTTATTACAATATATCACAGAAGGCAGAAATTAGTCATCTGTGAAACAATGCAAGTTTCTTATAAAAGCCAAACTATACTTTCAAATCCAATGTTAAGCCTAATGTTGGGGTTTTTTTCTTTTGTTGGGACATGATCTGTTCAGCAGGGTAGGATAGCTCATGAATTTGACCATTCTCTTGGACAAAGCCACTCCAAGAATGCAGACTCTCCCATGTTCACAATATATAAATTTTCAGCTCAAAGGAATTCTACTTTCCCCATGATGATCTAAGAGCTGTATAGCCCTTGTATGGCAAGTTGCACTGAAATGGTCCTGATGTGAATTGGCTAAGCTTCACCCCCCCCCGTAATACATCATAAGGTAATAACATTATTTCTAGTATAAAACTAAATGAACAATTTACTGAGGCCTGGAGGGAATAGTATGATTATAGGTAAACAGAATATATGGGTGTAATTTAGCAATATTAGTCCTCATTTTCAAAAAAATCATAAAAGTATGCTTGACTAGAAAGAAAAGCATACACGGCCTCTAGAAAACTAGCTCAAGAAGAGCACCTTTCATTGCATAACATTCTGGAACAAATCCAAGTAATTTGGAATATATTTAGCATATTGAACAAAAATCCAGAATGCAGAAGAATGAAGAATTTATATACAGCTATTTTTGCTCCACCCAAAAAAAAAAAAAATCCTGTTGCTATGACTACTTGCACAGTGACCTTACTGAAATTCTTTCAATTAAGTTTATACTACTCTTTACAATATTACTTCCTTCTACCTCCCCTTTAGGTGAGAATGTTTACTATACACAGTTGGGAAGGGATAGTTCAATAAACTGTGTGATAAGCAATGTGTCATCTCTACAGGCTAAAAGTACTGAAATTTAACAAGATCTAAAAGAATAAAACCATATTCTGCATTTGGTCTGAGTGTCTCAGGCTTACAAAAAGATGCCTGTGCTCTGGCCTATTCTCTCATTATTTTTAAGACAAATCAGTGGTTTTGTCAGTAGGTTTTCATCCCTGTTTCAAAGTTTTTCACATCTCTGGGATCTAACTCTGCAGGCCATCTGTGCATAGACCTTTCCTGCAAGCCCCCAGCACTTCAGGATTCTCTTTAACACTGTAGGAATGTTCCCAGCAATGTGTGAATGATGAATCCAAACTAAAGACTCCATTTAGTTTTAGGCATAGTTTTAAGACATAAATGAAGTGAATGATATTAAGATCCCTGTGTTGATTTGCTAATAAATAATAGTGTGGGAATAGTTACAGACTCCTCATTTGAATCAGCTGTTTCCATAAGATTCTGATCCAGTTCTTTCAAGCAAAAAATGTATACACATTTTCATTCAGTTTTGATGAAAATTCACAAAGTACTCTAATGTAAAGAAATGCAGGAAGTTTCCCCTGTGATTAAAAATGCAGAAAATGCAGCATTTGAAAGAGGAGGTGGGTGGCACATGTAAAGTTAAGCCAAAGGAAAAGGTTTAAATGTAGCATTTTTTCACATGTACAATTCACCTTGCAGAATATACTGACTCCATCAGTCAGCTAGCAGTATTGCCTGTAAATTACTTCCATTATGCTTGAAACAAAATCATGGTTATTTTACAAAGGCTGTAGGGTCATAAAATGACAAGCAGATCCTGCTGAGACCACTGACATTCTGCAATTTTTACCACAGAGCACATAGAAAGAAAAACAGAAGTTTCTCAGCCATTTACATTGCCTTCGCATTGATCTGTGGTCCAGAAAATCAATGTTGGCCGTGGTCCAGCACACCCATTATTTTCTTAACCTCAGCAATGTTCATAATCTTACACACAGTTCAGAGGAACAATGAGCAAGTAAAATTAAATAAAGATTTTTTTTCTAGATTTCATTTGCCTTTTTTCTGACTCTCAAGAACGTGCAGGCAACCATAAATAGGAAAAAGTCCTGCCTGGATGTTAATGTCCAGAGGCATCAAAAGGACACTGTCAGCCTGCAGCTGTTGATCTGAATACCGAGCACCCCTTTGCATGCATACAACTTTGAGCATGTGTGTTTTATGTAAGATCTTTCACTATACTAGGACCTGTGGCAGTGCAAGAAAATGGTGCATGCAATGTATATTTGGTCAAACAAGATAGCACCTAAAAAATCCTTCACTTGTTTATGTGCCACTGATCTAAAACTCAGATATTGGAATTCTGGTTACCCTGCTCCTGTCTTCCTAAAACGCAGGTGGCACTTAGCAATGCAGGTCCAGTTCTCCAAGGAGAGTAGCAGATAAGCAAGTGATGTCTTTTCAACCTGCTCTTCTTAAAAGTTTACTGTAGTGGAGATTCTGAAGCCTCACCAGGCAATCTGCTGCAACCTCAATTATCCTGGTGTTAGAGCATTTTTCCTACACGCTAAGCTAAATCTATTCACAGCAGACACTTCCTTCCCCTTTGCCACTATGACCCATATAGCTGTGGAATGGTATCACATCTTTCTTCAACCCTTCCTCCTCTAGACTTAGCAACCCCATTGCCTTGAACTTTCCATAGAAGTTACGTTTTAAATAACATTCCTGTGCCTGACCTCTGTGCTCCCTTCAGTTGGTCCCCACCTTTCTAGATGCATGATGCACAGAACTGTATTGTGAAACTCTCCTCAGGAATCTATCAGCAACTGTTGGAGCAGAACAATGATTTCACTTGTTTTACTTCTGAGATGATGTTTGCCTTTTCAAAAGAGCAAAACTTTTTTTTTTTTGACTCCCATTCAGCTTGTGATCAACTATTAACTATTTCCTCATCCTGCACAGTAATGTGCAATATTTAACCACAACCACAGCACATGATTTCAATCCCTTTTTAAACTGCACCTTGTTTTGCTGGGTCTTGGAGGTCAAATGATAAGCTTCCAGCTTAAACGTGTATCACAGTCTGGTTTAATGTGCCTCTGCAAATTCCAGAAGGCTTCATCACTTCTATACATGATACCTGTACTTCACATGAAATGTTTTGTTAAAAAAGTCTTTAGTTGATTTTGTTTCCTAACTCCAGTATTTCAAACCATTTTTATAATCTTTTACTTTTATTTATGTCTTTGAATCCTTATGTCTAATATTTACCTAGCCCACAAGGAACTGGTATGTCCTTGTGTTTATTCCAAATAGGAACTTAATAAACAATAACTTACTAGAGAAAGCATCAACAAAACAGATACTGATCTCCATAGATTTTAGTTTCCCTTGGGTTATCCTATACAGGATACCAACGTGAAAACGCTGTTCTCTGCTCCATATAGAAGAGTAAGCTGGGGAACTCGAGTTCGTTGTGTTCCCATCACTTTGAACGACCCACTAACATAAATCGTTCCCATTTTTAATAACATGGCCAGATGGAACTTGGCTAGGTCTGTTTTGTTAAAATTTGGTAGCACAGGTAGGTCTAGTATCACACCTGCTCATTTTAAGCATTTTCCATAACTCTCACAGCTGGACTTTAGCATCACATAAGAGCAGCGTTTAAATTCACGGCACCGAATTCAGCCAAAGCACTGAGGGAGGGAATGAGTGGTACTACACTGACTTCTATTCAGTTTAATTAATGGTTTCTAGAGAAAAAGCAATGTGTTTTTGCTGGTAGAAGACAATGTCTATTCATGTAAATTCCTTCGTGCAAGGCACCCATGGGAGGTATCTTTTGTTTACTCCTAAACACAATCATTATTCATTGCACTGGGCCAAACATTACCCCTTCTGGAGCTGGACTTACCAAACCAATCATGAATTCTGCTTATCTTCTTTTGGGGCTTGAAAACTTCCAGGGATCTGTCTTGCTCAGGTCAGCGGAAGACAACACAGAACATCTTTACAGACATGTGTTCGTGTCTTTTACAGCCCAAGAAGAGCTAACAGCCCACATGCAGCCACCAGAAGCTGCAGAAGTAGCCATACGAGGAGCAGTCACCAGCTGCAGAAATGCTGCCTTTTGGAGAGCTCTCCTCAAGACAAGGCTCAGGTATGGAGAAGCAGAGGGTTTGCAAGCCCAGCACTGTGTGCTCTGCAGCTGAGCACAAGCTGCTGGTGGGCAGCCAGCCCCCGCCCCTTCACCAGCTTCCTACAGAGCCACATGCACCCTCCAGGTCACCTGCTGAACTGCTCTTTGGCTGGGGACCATACCTGGGCTCTGGTCATCAGTAACCCAGGCACACAGCAGGGCTGAGCTTGTGCAGGATAATATGATACCCACAGAGGAAGCAAACATTGGTAGTTTTTACCATACCCTTTAGGTTTTGCCAGCCTCTGTTTCAAGGCCATATTGCCACATTTCATGTTGACTAGATTACTCAATTTGCTAAAATTGTCTCTCTCATATATTGTTGTTTTATGATCTCTTCCCTCATTATGCAGAATTCAGAGAGGTTAGTCACTCCTACCAAACTTTCACACACCTCACACGACTCCAGCAGCTCTTGTGAAGGACATATTTGCTATGGTGTTCATCTGCCATTTCCTCTCTCTACAGCAATCATAGGTACATTTATCACTACAATTTTGAATGTAATAACACTTGATCTTCTCAAGCAGCTCAGAAACCCTGAACTAGGTGACTATATAGTATCACTTCAATTTCTGTGGTTGCCCTTTTAAAGGTAATTGAGTCCACCTTCATCTGTGCAACTTCAGCTATCTACCAGCTGAGATTGCCAGTGTGAAAGTTGAAAGGCTGATATGAGAGCTTGAGGAAAAATTGAAGGAGTCAAGTTGCTGTAGTAGGCCTTTTAGTCAAGTGATTAGTAGGGTGAGAATAAAACAAAAATCCTGTAGAAGACCATTGATAGGGACAGGATTACTAATATGCTGTGCTGCCTGGTGAAGACAAGACTGAAGTCCTAAGGCAGATTTCAGTGTGCTGCCTAGATCTGACACAAGCTTGAGCTGAATGGGCTGTGTTACAGCAGAGGGTAGTGTAGCAATGCCAGCTAGATAAAGAAGATTAAGTTGGATTAGTTCTTTATGCTTGGTGCTAGTTGTCCTGCTCAAGGGAGGCTACGTGTCTTTTTTTGGAAAACTGAGGCATGGAGAAGGGCCAAATATAATAGTATCTTAGGCAAAGATTGAGTTTGGGTTATACATGTATTTATTCTTAGCTTATGCTTGCTTTCTTTCCTGCTTTCTACTGTACTCTCTCTTCCACTTGTTACAAAACTCTTGCATGCCACTTCTGTCAGAACAGTAATAGCTTTGGATGTCTTATTTTCTGTTACAGTGATTTCATACTGGTTATCTACTATTGTAGAATTCTCTTCTTTCAGTCCCACAAGTATATACTCTGTAACCATTAAAAGCTAATGTAACTTCAGGTGGGTTTTCCATGTTACATGAAAGAAATCCAGCTGTTATGAAAAGAGGCTGGAGGCTGTAAAGTAGCTGACTGAAGTTCTAGTTTGTTGTGGTTTAACC
>VZTL01070235.1:0-15241 GCA_013400535.1 Scopus umbretta
ATTAAGCTGAAACCAGGCCAGTAGTTTTGTCGGGTTTTTGCTTTGGGTACTAGAACAAAAAGAAGGAAATAGATTCTGGGAGCTCTATTTTCCCTTTTAAAATATAAAAGGGAAAAACCTAAGCAATAATGAAAAAAAATTTCATTGAAAGACACTTCAGTCAAAAATATTTTTATCTCAAATTGATATTACTCCAGATTTCTTTCATTCATTTTTTAAAAATAATTATTCCTTTGATTTTTAATAACCTGGTTATGCTAGCACTTATGTTTATTTTCTTCCTCTCCTTTTTTTTCTGAATTTATTTAAAACTATACTCAGAATAAGATCCTACTGGGCATCCTGACCTAGGCTAACAGCTTTGTAACTGGCTTTCTGATTCCAGTATATGTATAGAAGTACAACTGGTCCTTTCCCCCATAAACTCCTAAACTGATTGCCTGGCAATCACAAAAACCATTCAGATGAATCAGAAAAGAGTTGATTCCTGATCTTATTATATCAAAACCAGGAAAGATCAATAAAAGAAGCTTGCAAAAATTGAAATGTTAATTGGTCTTTCAATATGTTTAACATATTTCTGTAATTCTGTAGCAGGATCTGATGTGGGACAATGAAATCTTACAGCAGCTAACGTAGCTGAACAGCAGAGAAATGGTGCAATTTGCCAGAATGAACATTCTGCATTTTTCTATGTAGCTAAATCTGTTTTTAATGGGATCTGAGATTTCCTTTAAGAAGAAGAAGAAGAAGAAGAAGAAAATGAAGACAAGGAAGATGAAGAAAAATGAAATGAAAGGAAATAAAATTTTGTGCTTGTGGTTGTCCTTTCCACCAAAAAAATAATGCAAACAGAAGTTACAACATTTCTGTTTTTTCCCAGTTTGCAAATTTAAATCCTTACACCTGGTCTCTACACATTTACTGTTCTGGGGTGGCAAGCACAGTTGGAACGGCTTGGCAGACACCTTGGAAGGTGACTTCTTCAGTTGCCATAGCTAAATCTGACAGGGATATAAATCAGAGATTTTATTTTGGTTTCAACTGCCTTATTTTACTTCAGTTTAAAATTAAGAATACATGATCCAAAATAAAGATACACTCACCATAAATTATTTTGATCATCAAATGATGGGATATGATTCTCACAGGAAGATTCTATCAATATTAAGTGAAAAACAAACAAGATTTGTTTTGCTTTTGTTTTAATCAAATGGGGTAGTGCAGGTCTTCAACTTGTATCTTTTTAGTCTTGGCCCAAAGTTTTTATAAAAATTCACAATTTTTTGGTAAAATTTGTGAATAATTTCTGTTCCATTTTCCAGCTGTAGAGCCAAACTTGTTTCTTAGAATAAAGCTACCATGTACTGATAAACTCAAGCTAGTTAAAAATTAATCCATTCCCCACTAACATCTTTCAGAAAAAAAAAAAAAAAGTGTAGTAGATGATAGATTTTAAAATATGACTGCTATTTCATTAAATTGCAGAATCCTGCAAATAGTAATACAGTTTCATGATGTAGAACAAGTCAGCTTTCAAGCTGGCCAGCATTTCTTATTTACTTTCAGAGGAAATTAACTTTGTCTCCACTGACAAAATCTGTCAAATCTATGCTTGTAAAAAGGACATACCTCATGAAGGTATATGAAAAAGAGTGTGGAAGTAGCTTTGTGACCTATAAAAATTGCTTGGTTAAAATACAAATTAAAAAATCCTATACATACCAAGGCAAGAAAATAAATTGCTGTCCAAAACCTGAAAAAAAAAAGACACTTTGGATTGAGGTAAATGTATCATTCACAGAATTTCATTTCATGTTCAAGTTTTTTCTACTAGCAAAATAAAATCTGAAGTTAAAAAAGGTCAAGCTGAAGAACAGAACTTTTAATTTAAAAAATTACATTTCAGCCATTCTAAAATTGTCCTTAAGCTGATATGGGGGGAAGATTTAAAATGACCATTTCATGTGAGTTGTTTTGCTTATCACACTGGCAATTTATAACTAAAAATCATAGAATCATAGAATCATTAAGGTTGGAAAAGACCTCTGAGATCATCTAGTCCAACCATCAACCATCAACAACACCATGCCTACTAAACCATGTCCTGGAGTGCCACATCTACATGTTTTTTGAATACTTCCAGAGATGGTGACTCCACCACCAATGCTTCACCACGCTTTCAGTAAAGAAATTTTTCCTAATATCCAATCTAAACCTCCCCTGGTGGAACTTGAGGCCATTACCAAATGTCTGATGAAAAATAAATGAGGGCTTCTACTGATAGCCGTGATTCAACTAGGTATCATACTTAAACATTTAAGTTTCTGAACAGTTCTGTTCAGATAATTTTCAAAAGTTCAAAAACATTCTATTATTTACTTTTAAAATTAAGACCAACACTAATACTTGTAAAATAGTCAGGTGACTCCTGGCAACAGCAGAGAAATAGCTGACCAGAAGATGACTTTGAGGTTCCTTCTATCAGAAAGTCCAGTCCTGAATCTAATGAAAAATAAATGATGTGTTGTGATCAGGGCCATGGAGGAAAGAGGGGGTCTTTACGGTAATTTGCAGGTTGTATAAGGGACTACATGTTTATGGTGGATGAGACTCTACTGTAACCAGAGCTAAATGCCTCTTTCTAATGATCATAAGGTCTTCAAAGAGGTTTCACCAAATATGTGCAGGTTTGTTCCTGAATATAATATTATCACTGAAACATGACGCAAATGTATGAATACAGTCTAGAGTTTTCTGATTCTGAGCCTATCCTGTACCAGGACTTAAACTTTGATCTCTTGAAAGTTTTGCCTCTTTATTCAGTAAGTCAGCTTGCTGAGCAGCCTTCATCATACCCCAAACGGACACCCCAGATCTTGAGCTACAAGTCAAAAGACAAAAGGAAGACAGGACCTTTTAGGACAGGTAGAGAAGTTGGTAAAATAGGAGAGAGTAGGAGTATAGCCTTGTCTATTGGCAATATTGATAATGCCTCCATTGTGGAATTCACTAATTACAGAGCAGATATAAATTGTTTTGTAAAAATCTATTGGCGAAGCATAAAGAGCAGTGAATGAGCCTTCAGCTTAATCTAACAGACATTACAGTGGCAACCCCTGGCACATTAAAAAGTTAATGTGACTTTAATAGGTCATAATCACACTAATAAATTTTATAACTCTTCACTTTATTAGCCAGAGTCATTTAGTAAAACTATAACTTTTGTTCTTGAGGTTGCATCAGACTCAAAGTACAATTAATCTTTAACAAGGGCAGAGCTCTGTTTTAATGGAGTTTAACAGCAAGAAATTCTGGGTCATCCCTTCCTAAACAACAGAAATTGAGAAGCTAGGGCTACAAGATCCTACTGGTCAACTTAAATGTGCACAGAAAAATTCCTCTCCAAGGAAAGAGAGAGGTTTGAACACACCTAGAATGCATCTCTTGGTCTGAGAGATCATGGACCTCCTGGAGGTCAGTTCAAAGACCTTCCCTGTCTGCAACAGTCAAGCCAACTATTGATGAAAACACTGCATTACCTTGTTCTGTATGCTTTCTTGCTGGCTGAATAGACTAGAAAATGTTTCTATTGAAGGGCAGTTTTTATCCCAGACCATCTCTAATCAATATATTCACCTTAATCTGAAAGATCATTGAGGTAAATCCTGTCAAATAGAAAACCTTTTTGTGCAGCCGTTTATTTGGCACCGTAAGAACAGAGAACTCGGCCTAGAAAGGACTGGAGGGTGATATCTCTAAATAACCTTAAAACTTATTTTGACGTGCGGTTAGAACCGAAGTCAATAACATTATACTTCCTTCTGAGTGACGCCATACTCCCCTTGCCCACAGCAGAATTGTTTATCCTTCAGCAAAGTTGGCAAATCAAAGGTGGATCGGTCCCACATCACTGCACAAAGAAAGTGACAGCAATCCCTGGTTTTCAGAAAGGGTTATATTGCATGAGAAAACATCAGGGAACTGAAGGCCTTTGAAAGGCAAAAGAGTTCCACCCATTTGAACTTTAGTTTATCTGATAGAAATAGCTGTCAGATATATTCAGCTTCTCTTTCTTCCTTTCAGTGGCTCTGAGACAGGCCTTACTGAGATAAGCCTAAGAAAGAGGAAGAAAGGGCAGATAGTCAGCATAAAGCAGTTGTATTGTGTAATGTGACAGAAAAGAGGAGCTGAAGAGCTCAGCTGGAAGTCTGTAGTTAATGTTTTAAATATTGTCCTATTGAGCTTAAGTGCTAGCCAAAGCAATTCCACATTAATGACAATTCTGCTCCCACAGCACTCTGCCTAAAAGGAAAGCAATGGTGCTAGTGCATTTAGCACTTCTCCAGAGGAAGCTGTGCCTCTGTAGGACCATGGGGGATAGAGGGGACTGGCTCCTGGGTCTGAAGACAAGGGGAGTCTTTCCCAGTAACTCATGAGAAGTTCCTACCTTTCTCAGCAGGTGCTGAATGATGGTGAACAAAATGTTGAGAACGGATTACTCTGTTCTGGTCTGCCTTAATACCAGTCGGAATGGGACAATATCTCCACATCTTGCAGAGAAGCATTAATAAAGACCTTTCCAATCACTTTCAAGACACTCTATAGAAAATAGCAAAAGAAAAAATGAATAAGAGAATACACATTTATATTTGAACCTACCAAATAAAAATAAATATTAGGAAAAGAAACCTGAATCCATCCTTCCACTGTTCCGGTGGAATTTTTCTTCCTTGTACTAGTACAGCTGGTGTGGATCACCATATGTATGTGAGCCAAAGCTGTTTGTGTAGCAGAAATATAAAATTCACATAATTTGAACCTAATTTTTAAGTTCTAAGGCATTTTTAGATAAACTCTTGAAGTCAATCCTTTGCTTTTCTGAGTCTTGGTTCCAAAACATGCTACCACCTTGCCAGGGTTAGCAATATGTCAGTCTGACGGGAAGAAAAACCCTATATAGTTCCAGCAGGTTAGCCTTAAACTGTACTCTCACTTTCAATTACATTAGGTATTTTGAGATTTTCTGCCACTTCCTGCATACATATTTTTTGGGCAACATTTTAGTCTTGCTAATATTCACTTACTACTTCACAGGTTGCCAGGTGATTACAGACACACTAAAAATCTATTTAACCCAAGTCCTTACAAGTT
This sequence comes from Scopus umbretta, assembly GCA_013400535.1. Classification (NCBI taxonomy): domain Eukaryota; kingdom Metazoa; phylum Chordata; class Aves; order Pelecaniformes; family Scopidae; genus Scopus; species Scopus umbretta. The sequence goes on from VZTL01070235.1 coordinate 5,155, forward strand.
CTTAACTTAAATATTTACCAGCAGAAAAAATACAATAATAAGCCAATACCAGACTATGCTTAAAAACTTAATGATAACTAATAATATCTATGTAAGGTCTTTGTTTCTTGTCACCCTTTCCTCTAATGAAGGCTTCTTTGGTACACAATGATTCTTTGAACTTTGTCAAAATCAGTGAACTCTGGTTATTTCATTGAAGAGGTGATAGTAAAGGCTAGCAAAACAGCAGTTACTTCACAACAGCATGTTAAGTTGATGTTGTGGGTATTTACAGATGATATGCAGTAATGAAATTGGCTTTATTACTTGTATGTAGCTTGTAATTGAATGCATAAAGCACCATCTCCGAATACAACTTCAGGCATAAAGGCTAAGTAAGAACTTCCTGACTAAATACATGGTTCTACAGTGTTGGTGTCTACATTTAAAATGGTCATAGCCTTTCTGTTCCCTTAGTAGTCCATGAAAGTCTGGTCAATATTGTCAATGAAGTTTGTGATGTGGTTCAGTCTGTATTAATATAAGCACCCACAGATCAGATGAAGCTGCATTCCTTCTGTTTATTAGCTCCCCATAAGGTATAGTAAAGAACTTGGGGTGCTTTCTCAGAATAGATTTTGACATTTGGCATGAACATGTCCCTGCTCATTGCAGGGGGGTTGAGCTATGAGACCTCTAAAAATCCCTTCCAACACAAACTATTCTATGATTCTATAAGTCTATGATTCTATGGTTCATTGTGAACCTGTGGACCTGTGGGAGATGAATCCCCATGGAGTGATACTCTAACTTAGAGAATCAGATTTTCATGCTTTTAGCCAAGTATAAATGCAGCCATACCCACAGGTAAATTAATGCAGGTCTCTGGCTGGGCAAGGCTACATGTTTTGGAAGCATATTGACTTAGCTTAGGCAGAACACCAGCTTAGCACATATGTATGCCTGGTACTAAGGAAAGAAGTATTACACCATGAATAAATGACCTATGTGTCCAGACTCCTCTTTCAAACGAAAGATGCTCCTGTAACAGTTGTCTAAAAAAATAAGCTATGACACTTAGAATATGACCCCTGTTGCAACAGGTGAGCTTTTCTGAAGATCTGGTATCAATGATAGATGCCCAGTTCTTGACAACATTTTTGCCTTAGCAGTCAAGAAACATTCCACCAGCAATCAACTGGGAGAGAGATTAGGGATTTATTTTTCCTGACATTTATTTTCAGTCTTGTCAAACTGGTGCAAGTGCTTTGGGACAGAGACTATTCCTTCTTATTTGTTGTTTCATTACTTTGCACAAGGGGGACCCGGGATAATACAACAGGACTCTGAACTTGGTTGCGGCATAAAGATGATGTTTAACGCTACTGCTTATTAAAAAAAAAAAAANGCCAGGTGCTATTATTTGCATCTAGATACTGGAGATTTTTCTTAAAAAGACAAAACAAAACAAAACAAAATGACAAAAACTGACCAGTTTCCCTTCATTTAACTGAAGAAAATATGAAGGGAACAAAGTCTTATGTCACTCTGATGAGATTTCCTTGGTGCACAGATGTGTTTGTGGTGAAATGAACAAATTTTATGTAGGAAGGCTAAGTTGCTTTACTCCTGAGCTTGTCTGTGAGATCTAATGATGGCTCAAGCAAGAGAGCTTTTGAAAAGCTGGGGAATAATAAAAAACACTGCGCAAGACATGACTTTTTCCTCCTGCACTTTCATTTCCTAGGAAACAGATGCAAGATCAGTTGGCAACCTGGCATCAGTCTGCATGCCTTGTTTAAAGGGAGTGTATTGTTCATAAAATGTTATGAATACAGTTACTCCACAGATGTGTGGAACTAAATTTGATGTGACATCAGTTTAATGATAACATGTGAAAGATTCAGAAGACTTCTTGTTGTGTTGCCTCATTATATGTGTGATTGCATGCAAAACCATTTGTAAGACACAGAACCTGTGCAAATGACCCATTGATGTTGTCTGTTGATTAAATTCACAGTTCATGCAAAACCTAATCAAAACAAGAAAAAATGTAAGGGCAGTTATCTAACATTCTCCAGCCTTATGAGACTTTATGATGCTTGCTTTGTTATTGTTTTCTTTTCTATATATTTCCAGATAATTGTGATAAATTTAAAAACAACAATTCATGGGACTTTAAATGCATGGTGGGTAGGGCCTTTCTGGAGCCATTCTCTACAAGTTCAAAGTTTGTCCAGACTATTAAAGATTGAAATATTTCTGCTAAAGTCACATACGAAATTAATTGAGTTCCTCAACTGTGTCACAAATTCATTATCCCAACTGGTTGCTGGAAATCACTTGCTGAAAAGCCAAAGATTTTGATATCTGGGGGAAGTCTGTAAATTGCTTCCACGTCCTTTATATACATCTTTCTGATCTGCCAGCTGCCTACCTGGTAGCAAGACTGTGAGCAATTCAGAGCTATCCATGTATTTAGTGGCTACACATGACTAGCTGGCAGCTCTCTTATCTCTTAGCCAGAATAAGAGGATGAATAAGCTCTGAATTGTCTCCCCATTTTTTTCAGTGGGGTCCACAGAAGGATCTCTACCTTACTAAGCCACCCATATAAAAAAAAAAAAAAAATCTTAGTATTTTTGTGCTTTATACTTATCCCTTCAATGTTTTTGAAAGTAGCCAGTGAATCTCAAAGTTATCAGGTCAAATAGAACTGACAAGCAGAGAGATGGCAAATTCACATCACAAACTACATTTTCAGGAAAGCAGGGCAAGAATAATAAAATGCTTGGGGAAAAAAACAACCAAACAAACAAAAATCCCCAGACAAATAAAACCCCAAACAACACCACCAACAAAACACAAACAAAAAAAAAGAGGAAAACTCCACTTAAGGCAGAAAAAAAACTTAAAATTCAACCTGATATAAATCTGTATTTCAAAGGTTTAAGGGAAGCTCTTCAAGGTATACCATAGATATGTTTGAGCCAACTGGAATGCCATTAGCAAATAACCACTTACATAGTGGTTTTCACTGGAGACTTTAGAGTCCAATCTCAAGCCTCGTGCACCTGGCAGTTCTGTTGTAACTTCACTAGTAGCAGCAGAATGAAAGCAATCATACAGATGGCTATTATGCCAATATAATATAAGCATTAAATCATGGCTTCATATTCAGAGGAATAAGGTAATTAAAAATGCATGCTTACCTATTAATTAAGCTAACTGGTCTTTCAGGTAGCATAAAGCTCTCTGAAGACTCAGCACTGTGCATCTGTACTCGACCTCTGCAATCGTCACTCTGCCCCTGTGCTGGGCACTGATGAGGCCGCCCCTTGAATCCTGTGTTCAGTTTTGGGCCCCTCACTACAAGAAGGACATTTTGTTGATGGAGCATGTCCAGAGAAGGGCAACGAAGCTGGTGAAGGGGTCTGGAAAATAAGTCTTATGAGGAGTGGCTGAGGGAACTGGGGTTGTTTAGTCTGGAGAAGAGGAGGCTGAGGGGAGACCTTATCGCTCTCTACAACTTCCCGACAGGAGGGTGTAGTGAGGAGGGTGTTGGTCTCTTTGCCCAAGTAACCAGCGATAGTATGAGAGGAAATGGCCTCAAGTTGCACCAGGGCAGGTTTAGATTGGATATTAGGAATAATTTTTTTACTGAAAGAGTGGTGAAACATTGGAACAGGCTGCCCATAGAATCTTAGAATAGTTTTGGTTGGAAGGGACCTTTAAAGGTCATCTAGTCCAACCCCCCTTCAATAAGCAGGGACATCTTCCACTAGATCAGGTTCTTTAGAACCCCATTCAAGCTGACTTTGAATGTTTCCAGGGATGGAGTATCTACCACCTCTCTGAACAGATGAACTGGTGCTAGCTCTTCCAACTATCTCCAGTCACACAGGATATGAATGCGTGACTCTAGATCAATGCGTGCATAACTTGGGTGGAAAGGGACGTTTTGATGAAGACAATATTTTCCTCCACACAGCTCAGCAGCAAAGCAAGCTACTCTGTCAGACCAGGCACCTCGTGATCAAGCCCTGTGGTGTCAGACTGTGTCCTTACTAACAATTTAGCTAAACTGCTGGGCTGACCTGGTGGTCTCTTGGAGGTTTTCTTTATCCCGGAGATGGAATAAATTGGGAATTGTACATTTAAAATGTCTACTGCAACAGCTCTTGCCAGAGCTAAGCTACTGTGACTGTGTTTACCCTGAGAACAACAGAGAACAGAGTTAGAAATGAAAGAAAATATAAAGCAGAACTGTACTGTACTCTGGTCTGAAAATCAAAACAAAACCAATAAGATTTTTTTTTCTCATACAGAATCACATTCAGTGATAATCTGTAATTGTTCCAAAACCTCAAGAGTCTGGGACAGAAAATGAGCGTTCAAATGGTACACTTTCAGCTGATGTTTCTTCCTGCAAACTGAGGCTAAATGAGCAGCTGAAAAGTCCCAAGGAGACCCCCTTATTGCTTTTACTCTTGTTTTATCCAACCATTTTAATTTCAAGAAGTTCTGCAAATTGGCAATCCTGCACTGAGACGTACCTGTCCTTCCCAGTTTGCTGTGCTTTTCAGAACAACATGATTTTCTAAATTGCCTCACCTTCACTTGCCATTGGAGAGTTGGCTGTCTCACCAGTTAACTTTGTGCTGGCAGGTCCCCTCATGGACACAGGAGTCCTCAGATTGTCTCTGTGATGTATCTTCAATTTTCACACCAAGACTTGATAGCAGAAACCACCCATCCTGCTTTGCTGAGGCCGTGCTGGGGCACTCTGGAGTCCAGGAGACAGATCAGGCAGTGAGTAGTGCTCATGAGGGATCTGTGTAATATTTGCTGAAAAATAGAGCTGCTGTTAAAGTGAGTTACCTTCACTGAACAACACCCCTGGCATCTGTACTGTGCATACCTGTGTGCAGCCATGGTTCATTACTCATCACGTTGCTGTGTACAGCTTCAGGTGATTTTATGTCATCCACTCTGAGACTGGCAGTTGGTCCTTACCACAACCTTAGTTCTGTAGTCAGTACATGTTTTATCTCCTACTTCCACAGCTTCCATGTGATTCAGAAAGTCCTTTTCAGAGCTACGACACATTTTATACCGTATTTTAGGGTCTGTGGCCTTACTTCCAGGGATCCCCCCCGGACTGCTGTCTGACTAATGCAATCTCTACAGCCTAAGGGCAGCTTTATGACAGCCATTCAAGCCCTCTTTCTGTTGTCATTAGTTAGTCTGTTGGTGTTGCATGCAGTAAATAGAAGCCTTGCAAAGTTCATATTCTTTATTTTTACACAATTTGACGTTATATCAGTGCCTCTGAGAGGCATGGTTTATCCTACCAACAAATCTGGATGCCTTCTTAAATCTATCCTACTTGTGTCTTTATCTCAACAGGGCAGGTATCATCTTTGTTAAAGGAAGAGAAATTAGTTGCTCATGCTAATATTTTACCTTTGTTCAGCAGTGCTCAAGACTGGTTTTAGCACTACCAAGTAGTATGAAACTTCTTGTGTGTCTTTGTATGAGGCTGGCACTGTGTCCTAGTTTCAGCTTAATTCAGAGTTAATTTNGTTCCACTGAGCACTCAAGCAGAGCACATGTTCCATCATGAACCATAGTCAGAAATTGATGCAGAAGGAGGGGACACTGAACTCATTGAGAGAACCTGACAGAGGGGAACATGGCAAATGAGTTACAGACAAATAAGGAACTCTTCATCTGTTTCCAAATAAATTGTTTGACTCTCATTAAACCATTTTAATGCTATATTTTTATCACTCAGAGTTACCAATTACAAAAATTGGAATTTCTCATCTGTCCTACTATCCATGGTCATGTGTCTAAGACAAACTAATATTGTCAATTTGCTTTAAAAATTAACAGATAAGTCCCTGTGCCTCCAGATTAATATGTATTATCATGCACTGAGCTATTTCTTGTTCATAGAATGTCATTTGTTCTGCCACAAGAAAACAACAAGCAGTGTGCTAAAAATGAGCTGAATTTATTTGTTACTTGTGATGGAATAAATAAATTAATTTCTTTATTATTTATTATTATAGACCAAATTATAGATTTGGTCTATAAAAGCTTAATCTCCTTTTCGGATGTTTTTAAAATAATTTTCTCTATTACCAGTTTGCCTGTAATCCAATTCAAATTTGGCTTTTTTTTTTTTTAACCTTTTTTTAGCATTTAGAGCCATTCAGTTTGTTTTCTAACTTTTTTTAAATGTGTAGCCAAGAAACACTAATAACTAATTCATATGCACGGAAGTGAAAAGAGTGAAGGGAAAATCAGTGGCTTTGGTTAATTTAGTATGTAGTCAAAAAGCCACTTGAGAGATTCCTGAATTTAGTTTAAACTCACTGAATACTTCTGGATAAATAGAAGAGACAATATTTTGGAAGTGCTGAAAACAATTCAATTAGACATTTTCAAAGGATATTGACATTCCAGAAACAGAGACTTATGAAAAAAAATCCAACTAGATTCCCAAAATGGTGGATGCCAAAATATCTTCTTTTATGCCTAGTGGTTAGCATGCTTAGCCAACGTATGAGACAGACAGGCAGAAAGTCAGTAATACAAGGAATGACTCTGTATCTTGGCCAACAGTACAACCACAGGACATATTTGTGTTGCAGTACTTCATCTAGTGAATATTTAATAGAGTTGAATATGGAATAAAGTCAGAAGGAGATACTGAGAATACCACATAAGATTATAGTGCACTCTGGGGAGTAAGTTAATGGGGGTTCAAAGTCTTTCAGAAATAAGCAAGATTTGAACAAGGATTTCTCAATTCCATGGTGGTTCTTTGTTTTGTTTTGGGTTTTTTTTTCCCTTCTTTTTTAAAACATGTTACTTACCTTGTCCTGCTATGAGAAGAGATCTAAAGGACATACGTGGAGATCATGTGGTCATTTGCAAAAATAATATTTTTGTGCATGTTAAAAAGGATGGTAAGAACCTTGGTTGTTGTCTCTTGAGAAATGTGCTCCAATTTTAATCCCATATAATAAAAAAAAGGATTTTTTTCTGCCACTAGCGAAGACTATCTCTCCTCATTAGTATCCTATTCCTGGCATTCTATTACAACTTAATTGTAATATAAACAATCAGCTTTCTGATGAAGGAAAATATATTAAATGGTAAGGTTATAAGAAACAGAAGGGATTATTTTGAAAAATAAAGAACTAAATTATTAAGTAAAGAAAAGTAAGAAAGATACACAAATTTACATATGAAAAGTAATTAAGAAGTTCAGAAGATCAGTTATATTCACTTTAGTGACAAACTAGCCTGGACTACAAGGGTAGAAATGTAAATTATATATTTATACATAGAGAAATATACATATATAAAGATAAAATAGAGGTATATAGGAAGAAAAAGGTATTTTTATATGTGTTTTAGATTTTATTTATAATCTGAACTTTTTGTCCTGTAAGTTAGAAATCCATTTCCCAGATTCCCACAAAGATACTATTCCTTATTAAGAAATACTTATTGTTTCCAAATTTAAATGGATGTTGGAGTTTTCAGCTCTATGACTCACATACTTTTTTCTTTTTCTGTTTCTTGAGTGCTATCGCTCTTGAAACCATGGGTTGCATTGATTCGTTTTTCAAAGCTTATACTTCTTAGCTTTCAAACAAAGCATAAATGAGATAATAAGTAAAATAAAATGAAGTAAAATAAACTAAACCAAAACAAAACAAAATGTCCAAAGTGTGACAGATTCAAAATGTGGTCTGTGTCTTTGTGTGCTTGTCTATACCGTGGTATAAAATCTTTTTCATTGAGAAATGTCAGCAGGTGACTGAGACCACTCACCAGTGCAAGTTCAAATGCCTTTGAACTTGTTGATCACCATTGCTAGTTATCTGTCCATTTATTTAAAATATCTAGGCACTTCAAAATTTATGAACTACTTATGTAATAAACAATTGACTTTAACTTATGTCACTTGAAGAATATTGCAGATAGGCAAACAACAGATGCCTGATGTAACCGTGATAAAGGAAGACAAAGGCGAGTATCTATCTCAAATATTATTCAAGTAAATTTTAGAATAAGTAATATACATTCAATGAAATTTGGCACAGATCTTGCATTCCAGACAAGCATCTGTGACTGGTTGACTATCACTATTCCTATTTCCACATGGGTCTCCTGAAGAAACCAGCCAGAATAAATGATGACCTCAATAGTGTTTTGAAGTCATTAATTTTTATGGATATTTTTAAAGTTAAGTCATTGATGAGCTGGTTCTCAGAGCTGGGATCAGAGACATGAACTGATTTCTTTGCTGGCTTATTCTACAGAAATCAACAAAATTCTGTAATGAAGATGTAATGAAGGCAGTGACCTTCTTGCTTCCTTTTAAGTGGGAGCCTGGGTATTAAAAAGTGTTTCTTTAATTTATGAAGTAAAAATGTTAAAATTATATAGGAAAAAAAATATTTATTTTGGAGGCAGTTCTTCTGGCCTAGGGATAGGAGACCTGGGGGAACAATGTCTCTTTAAGTCCAAGTTATTTCACAAATGTACTTCCATATTCAAACTATTTAGGGAAAAAAAAAAAAAAATCACAGCTATTTCATATTCAGTATAAATCCTTCCCTGGAGGGCTGCTGTGAGCTCACAATTATAATTGTAAATTTCCAAATGGAAAGTTTTACATGCTAAGATATACTTTGAATTTAAGGAGAGAGATCCAGAAGTCAAGATTTAATTGTTATATACCTTAAGAGGCACGGGATGAAAATACCAAACAGCAACCACAAAATATCCTGTATTAGGAAAGCTCAAGACCAGAGGAAGCGGACAAACAAACCTACATAAATGTAACCAGCTCCTAAAAGCGTACTTTGTTTTAAAATGTAAATGAAATGTGCTTCGTTTCACCGTTCAATACTGCTGTGTAAATTTGCATATTATCTCCTTCTCCCTTTTCAGTATCCTCGACCAACAGCTGTGACTTGTCAAAACTTGCCAGCACAAGGGAAAAAGAAAATGAAGGGACATATTGGAAACGGTGTCAGCTTATCTATTGCTTTCAGTAAAATGTAATTGCTGGAGATGCCATTAAGAGGTGTCTGAAAAAATGTGTTAAGGCTGCTTAAATTGTTTTTTACTTCTTTCCCTTTAATAGCGGTGGTGTGATACCTAGGAAAGGCAGCAGCAAGAGAACAGAACATCTTGTGCGCTCTTCTCACAAGTCGTGTCCCTGTGACGAAGGGCTGCTGAAGCTGATATCTTTGCAGTGGTTTTGACAAGAGTCCTTCATCACAGGTGTTTTTCAGTGCCCTTTATATTCCTCCTTGCGCTCTGAACACCTTCCTCAGCCCCCGCTCCTTTCTGATGCTTGCTTGCACTCTTGAGGCATCATATATTCTAGAACAAAGAGCTCGAAGTTTCTTTGTTATCATGCATTGAGGTGAATGGAGCCTGTATGTGCTAGAAAACCCCTATAAGGTGAACCTCCAAGCATTGTCCTTTGTACCAGTGAGAGGGATCAGGCCTGTGTCGCTGCTACTGGGAGTGTACTATAAAAAGAGGCCACGTCTGGCTGGAGAAGTGACATGTCTGAGAAGACGGGCCGAATTCTGAACCCCAGCCTGCTAATAAAGCTCCAGCACTTTGGCATTGCTCTGGCTGTTAGGTAGGAAATGAAGGTGGCCATAGAGCAGTGCAACGTCTGCTTCCCTCAGTGCTTTATCCAGGTACTTAGTGAGATTCATATGAAGATTCAGAGACTGCAGGACTAGTGTGAGCTGTGGAGGAACTCAGTTACTCACAGACTCCTTCTGTGGCCCCAGAGGTGAGTTCCTACTCATAAGCATACCCTGTAATATTGGGATTTTGCTGCATTACTATCATGCAATATTGCAGTGAGAGTAATAGATGAGACACTCTAAGAGCTCACCGTGTTCACTGAGCTCCCTGTACAGAGATGGAAGCATGTACTTTTATCACCATGGCTTTGCCTCTCAAATGAAAAGGGTCCTTAACATCTGGCAGGATTCAGATACAAGTGGGAATGGTCTAGTGGCAGAAACTTAGGTTGTTGCTTTCAGGAGAGGAG
>VZTL01070236.1:0-27459 GCA_013400535.1 Scopus umbretta
AGTTTCTTTCTTCAATCAATACATCCAGGATTTACAAAAAAATAAGTGGAACCTCCCACCATGTCTCAATCAAGTACGTAAAGAAATCTGTTAGCCCACAGGGAAAGAACTGTAAATATTGCTGACCTGATAACAACTGAACTGAAGTGGTTTCTTAGAAAGCCACAGGAAACGGTCTGACTTCTGACCACACCGTGATTAAAAAATGTGTGTTGGAGGGAAATTGTCGGCATTTCACCTCAGAGGACCATAACTGGGTTTCCAACATAATTTCCATCCTCTACAAGCATACCAACCATTCAAAACACGCGCGACAAGAAAGCTGCAACTGATCTTTTGCATCCTGCACTTGAGAGGGAGATCATCACCTAACGGTGTTCTGAGCGGGGCTTGGAGGTCAGTGTTCTCAATACATCTACAATATTTCGAGGCAGAGACTTCCTCAGCTCCTGCAGTACCCGCGCAGGGAGCATTCATAAATGTGTTCACGTGAGCTTGGAAATGGGGCGAGCGCACACCAGCGTGCTCAGGCCTTCCCAGCCCCGGGGCAGGAGGTTAGGCAACTACAAGACAGGAGCAAATCAAACAAACATGTCGTGCACCGGCACAGAGCTTGGCAAAGGGAGGAGGCTGGCCAGCAGATCTCGGAGGTGGAGATGAAGGGGACCATCACCATCACTCTTGGTGGGTCCCAGCTGGTGGCAAGCTGGGCACTGCCAGCACACTTCTTCCAGCTGCTGGTGAGGCTGGTCCTCCCTGAGGGCAAGCAGAGGGGCCAGGTTCAGAAAATCACACTTCTCGTGGCAGCTCCAGCACAAGCTGGGACATGGGAGATCTCGAACCAAATGCAGGGAAACGGTGCTCTCAGCAGAGGCCAAGCAAGATTGCCTTGCCTAAATTCAGCAACCATTAGAGCTCCTCGGTGCCCTTCTTCCTAGAGAACCCTCTGGAGAAGCGGGACTGCAGGGGAGCTGTGCGGCAGGGCAGGTGAACAAGGGAGGGCAGTGGCTGACTGCCCCCAGTATGCACAGGACGTGCAGTCCTATATAGGACTACATAGGGATGGGCTGGCATGAAAGCATTTGAAATTGAAGAACAATATGACTTGCCTAATTGCCAAACAGGAGGGTGAACAGGTTGACTCCTGAGCTCCAGCTCTTAAGAACAGGCTTGTGAGTGGCACTTCAGGACCTCCCGGGCATCTTCTGCTCGGCTGGAAGCATCCACGTTGTCCCACAGCTCAGCCTGACACCAGCAAGAGCTCCAGCGGTGGAAGCTTTGGGAGGGATTTCACACCAGCTTGTGGTGCTCTCCATCTCACCACCTTCTGTGCCATTTGGGAGAAATGCCCAGCACACCCTTCAGAGAGGGCTTCAGATCCCAGCAGGCTGATCTGTCTCAGAGGCTTGTGAACCGTTTGAGCCTTTCTTGCATGACACGGGCATGAAGTTTGGCATGAGGAGTCACTTCTGCACATGCTGTCATATGTCTCATGACTAGGTCTCACTATGACAAGTCTAGACAGTAACAGGAGGGTGACAGTGACTGTGGGGTGAGCCAGGGTGCTTTAATGAAGGGTGAGGAAAACTACTGGCATGCATGTCATGAGTTTCAGGGAGTCCAGGGGACAGAGTGATGGCAAGAGAGCTTAATGCTTATTTATGAGATCTGCCTTCACCAGCTGGCACTCAAAGTGAGGATAGAGTCTCTTTCCCTTCTCTGAGATGGACAGCTACTGTCATAGGGTCTTTCATAAAATCCTTGGGAGCTTAAGACATCAGATCAGTGCTAGTGGCCCTGGTCCACTGCACACCTGAAAATAGAGCCTGAGGCTATGGTACAGGCATGGGCATCGAGGCTGAAAGGCAAACCAGCGCCTTTGTTGAGGAAATAGTATTCTCACAGCTAAAAGCAGCATCCTGAGGAAGTAAACCTGTTTAGCTTTGGTCAGTGTAATGAGTTACTAGTCTCTATTGTTCTGCTGCACAAAGAAATAGCAGCAATAAAAACCCTTCCCTAAACCAAGAGAGATGGATTCTGTATCCTGTGTGGCCAGAAGAAGAGTGACCTCGGGTCGGGGCAAGTTTTGGTGGGAGAGGTCTTTGAAAAGGGGTGGGAAAAGAGCACTGTGATACAATGAAGTTACTAGAAGCCATAACCAAGCACACAGGAGAAGTCACGAGCAAGCAGGGCAGTAAATTGCCAGGGTCTGTATTAACACATACCTGACAAACTTCTTACTTGGGGCGACTGTGTCTCCCAGGGGCAGGAGGAGTGTTGCCCACTCCTGCTGCCTTACGCATTTCCATGGCGGGCCAAGGCGGGGCTCGTCTGCAGAAGGAAACGAGGTCTGTGGTTCTCCCAGTTCTGCAGGGGATTACCTGGCTCCAAACTGCCATCTGATAACCATTCGGTCTGGTTTAACTTTTTTTTTTTTTTTTTTTTTTTTGAGCTTTGTTTTTTAAATCTTTCCATTTATACTTTTTTTCCCCCTTTTTACTTCTTCTAAAAGTATTTTACTACTTTTATATATTAGTTGGCTGAATTTTAGTTACTTGGGACAACTTAGTATTCTTTTTAAGACCCTCCCAGCGATGCCAGAAGCCTTTAAGCTGTATGAGATCTTTAAGAGAGGCGATGCCACTACCTCTTTTGCAATTGCAATGAATGATTGTGGGCAGCAGCTTCGTGCTTCTTTCCTGGCAGGCCGCTTTCTTCAGCCTCCGGTGGACAAGGTCAGACTTCTACCAACTCTGCTTCGGCGGGGAATAGATAAAGCCTGCTCTTGCCGTGATACCACAGTTCACAGTTCTTTCTGCCCTTCGCAGCGTGATCGGGCAACCCACGTCAGGCTTTGTGGCGGTCACCGTTGCCCCCGTTCCACAGCGTTAAGGTGTGTATAAACAACGGGTGGACCCCCAGATATTCACAGCACGTACACAGCAGGAGAAGAGCGAGCTCTCCTGCACGGGACTGCCAGCGGGGATGTATTGTGTGCGAGGGATCGCCCTGTCAGCCAGGTGAGTGCTCCCAGGGCTCTCTGTTGGGAAAGACAGCAGGGGTACCAGTTACACGTAGTCACAGCACAGTTGAAATTTGGGAGGCAGGTGGTGGCCAAAAAATTAATGTCTTATAGTCTATCAAACAAACAGGCATCCTTCAATCACTACCAGTCTGGTCCGGGTATGTAGCCAAGACCTTCAGTGCTGAAAATTTCTATTTCTCTTTCTAGATACCATCATCCTGTGTGCTGCTGAACAAAAAACTAGTTTTATGTGACTTTTAAGGAATGCAGACAATGAAGTGTAAAATATAGTTAAGGCTGGACTGATCTCAGGAGTATTCCTGGAAGTTACTGTTTGAAAGAAGCAAGAGCAAGGTCACGCTGCAGCGCTCCCCCCTCGGCACAGCTTGGACAGGCTGCTTTCTGCCTTGTCAAAAGGCAATTCAAGCAAATGGCACCAAGTTTTCAGTTGAGATTCATATAAAAAGCCCTAAAGCAAGGATATCCATGGGTTTGGGTGAGTGTGGAGGAGGTTAGTGCTGCTACAAAGAAAGCAGCAATATTCAGAATTAGACCTTGACAGTAAAGTACATTGTGGAGTAGAGAGAAGAGGAGAATGGATGGAAATCGTTTTTAGCATCAGCACAGTTTAAGTGGTTTATAAAGCTCATAGTTCAAAACCCACTTAACACTAGGAAAAATACAATTAATAATAATAATAATAATAATAATAATAATAATAATAATAATAATAATAATAATAAAAAAGCAGGCCACGCTCCTGAAGTCTTTTCTGCATTTGGGACTTCTCTCGCCCAGTCACATTTCCCAAGCCTCATTAGACAGAAAGAGATGCAATTGCAGAGTACAGAGAAGCCGGGACAAAACAAGAAGAGCGTGAAGAAGGGAGAAAGACCCAAGTACTACAGGCGATAGGAACAGTTTGGGGAATAATAATCCTACCAGCACTCAATTGCTGCTGGAAGAGTAGTTACCCACCCCCTCTGACCAAATGAAATGGGAATGCTACTGAACCCGCCATAACCGTACTACAGCCTGCAGAGCTACTGGGAACCAGGCCTGGCAGGGCGCTGGAGTTAATTAGCACTGACATACTTCTCTTTTCTCAGTTTTGCTGGCTGAGGACTCCAGTCACATATACTCTTCAGTTTTTTTATTTAAATTGTTTAGAACGGGGTTGTAAAAGCAGCAGCTAGATAAGACTATAAAGTGTTCCCCTATTGATTACAGAGCTACAAATACAGTTACAAATTATGGTTACCTCATCACAAGTGCCACATCTACAAAGGTTTTGTATGTCTGAAATAGCTGGTATAGAATAATAGCAATGTACTATTAGTATAAAGGCACATCTAAGAGTTGCCATGAATTATTGTAGCCGTAATACCAAGCTTAAGCAGCTCGTGCTCGTGGCAGTGCATTTAACACATTCACTGTGGTTTTACAGCGTTATAAATAGCAATCACTGTGAGCAAAAGCTGTAGCATCTCTTTTCCTCTCCGCCCCACCCCCAAATCGCTCACAATAACGTCAGCTTTTATTTGAACACAATGAGCTGTAGTCACATGAGGCATTACTCTGATTTAATCCTATTTGCTTCAGTTTGGTTTGTAAGGAGTGGCCAGTAATACGTGGTTGCACTGTGTCCTGTGGTTCCTTATTTCACACCAACTTTTAAGGGCTGACACTCATCATCTTCTTTGGCCAGAAGAACAAAGCGATGGGTTCTGGCAGGTAAGGAGAAGAGATATTCCAGTGGCTGGGATGGGGTTTTTCCCTTCCTCCTTTTTTTTCCCCTTCCCAACTGCTGGGCTGGCTGTCACAGCTGATGAATAGATTCTGAGCCCCAACCATTTTTTCAGGTTTTTGCTATTTTCAGCTGGCCCAATACAATCAGATATAACCTCTTGCAGCAAATTTGGCTTCTCCATCCACTGTGAAGAGAACAAGTAGAGACATGAATTCAGGTCTGTGTTTAATTTTTCAAATCAACATCATGATGTAGCTACCACTTGACTACTTGTAGTTTGGTGCTCTATTTCCCAAGGCCAACAGAGACAACCACGCTGCTGGATTTGGCGTGAAATAAAAGGCAGATACCAGCATGAGGTAGGTCACCCTGCCTATAAGCACAGCCTGGGGATTTTGGTAGTCATTACGCCGTGCCTTCATTTCATGCCATTTCATGATCTTTATCCTCTGAATGATGAGATACCCCCAGCTTGCAGTGGGCTCTGAGCCAGGTTGCATCCAGCTTCGCGAGGGTCAGGCGGAGACACCGTCTCTCTTGGGGAAGCTGAGCTGGTGCGGGTTGCGCCAGCGTGAGGGCAGCCATAAGGAGCATCGCTCTGTGTGTCAAGAACTCCTATCAGGAGCTACGGCCCATCATTTCTGGTAAGGATTGATGGAGCTGGAGAATGATTTACTGATGGGAAGTAGGAGCAGCTAGCACTGGGGCTAACGTAAACTTGGCAACAATGAAAAATATTTTGACTGACTCCTAATTTTTTCAAAACTTTTTTTTTTTTGGCATGTGGTTCCTAATTTCCTTCTTCCTCTCATCTTAGCTGGAAGGGAAGTTTAATACCCTTAGACTAATCAAATGGGGTCTTAATCTACAATTACACACACATACAATTCCACATTTGGTATTCATAAATGCAAGTTTAATGTTGAGTCTACTCCTCACTAATTTCCTATAGTAGTTATTTAGCTCATATAATGCATGTTAATTAGTCAGTTGTACTTCAATGACTTTTAACGTAGAACTTTTTTTTTCCTTCAAATTATAAAATATCATGTTAGAAAAGTGTTGTTGATCTCCAGGAAAAAGAATGAGGAGATTTCTGATGTTTCTCCTCAGAGCAAGAAAAACTGACAGAGTGTGAAAGTTGCTTATTGAAGGAATCATACGAAATATAANCCCACCTTTGATCTTTTTATGAGAGAATAGGTTTCACCAGGTACCAACGTGCTCAGTTAACACTGTTTTGTACTTGAAGAAAGTATTGAAATTAATTTGATTACGTGAAGATCTGAGATGACTGCAAACACTTGAAAATGTCTGGGCCAGAAAAGAATCTCGTGATTCTGTTGTACACAAATCCAAAAAAACAGGCTTCTTCCAGCTGACACCAGTGGTGCAATATACATCAGTGGCAATCCTGGCATGGAAGCACTGTCACCCACCAAGGACACTGCTCAGCTTTCATTACAAAATGCCCACTATTTCTTCAGCCAGCATACAAACACAGATCTTGAGCCTAGACATTTTATTCAAGTTTTTCATTCTGTATTTCTAGTTCCAGTTTTTAGTGCTTCATCCAGACATCCCACAGAAGCGCAAGCTAACAGTAGGCCAGACAAGGGTGAAAGGGAAACCCAGTCTGCTTCGGCGTGCTCATTATAGCCACATAGTTGGCAAGAAGCAGCGTGTAATTTTGCAGCCTACACATCCATACCGCCTTGCTGCACACGGCGCCAGGCTCTCTCGGCTCGTGGCACAAGCTTGACTTCTCATCCGCCTGAAATCCCTCTCCTTGTCATGGGCTAGCTTGGTTTAGGCCATTCAGATACGTCAGTACTTTCAGGTTTAGGAGGCGTATAGGTGGGATTGTCCCCAGGTGGATATGCTGCTGGGACATGGGCTCCCCCAGAGGAATGGAGCCCACCTTGGGGCCCCTTTCCTTTTCCCCCAATTCTCCCAACACAGCCACGCTCATCCTGTCGCAAATGGTCTCTTCCCAGCAGGAAGGACAAGCTGCCCTCGAGCAAAATCTCAGAAGAAATCTGATCCCAGGATACAGATGTTGGGCCTAACACAAATCTGGCTGGATGATGCTGTTTTTCCTTGATTCTTTTGTCTCCCTCTTCCTCCCTGACCATCTTCTACAGGCCTCACACAAGATCACGACATTTGTTTTCTGGACAGTGGGAAGCTCTATGCTATATTCTTGGGGCTGCAAGTTGAAGAGAGGGGAAGTTGAGAGAACTCAACGGCTATAAATGAAGCCAAAAATAAAAGCATCTTGTCCTTTCTAGCTCCTAAAGACACTGTAAAGATGAAACAGGCAGCTTCTCCTCTCACACACAATGCCCAGCTGCTGCAGGTTTCCTATCAGTCTGCTTTCCTGCTAACCTTCCTCAGCCGAAATCCCCCACCACCAAAAACAAAGCCCCTTTCTTTACATTTGGAAACCTCCCTAGAAAGCAGAAGGGCACCTTTTCTCCTTCTGTCATCAGGAGCGATGGGAAGAACTGATAATCTCCATCATTTGCTGGCCCAGTACTTCCTTTTGTAAGATCTAGTTTCTACTTGCTTGCAATTTCCCCAGACTCCAACTGTCAAGATAACATTTGCTACCTTACATGTCTGACTCAGACTCAGGTATTTTTAAGTAAGTTTCAGCTAAAATGATCAGTTGGTTCTAAAAACACACTTAGCAGAAAACATGCTATGCTGTACCTTGAAAAGATCACACAATAATTTTGCTCCTGTGATCATTTGCTTTGGAAAACAAAAAGGGTCCTTTCAGCAGAAAGGGCCACTGAGCAGAGAGCTCAGCCTCCTGTCACCAGCGTGCCTTTTGCTGCCACAGCTGTGAAACTTGTCCAGGATTCCTCTGAAAAACATAAAAATCAGTTCACATAAGCTCAGCAGCATGTGCACCTAACAAGCCTAATATTTAGCAGCTACAATTCCCCCAAATCCTCCATGGACTTGGTCAGCTCTGTGACGTGCTGCCCGGCCTGCCCCACGTGCCCCCCAAGAGCAGCGGGAGGGCTGGGGAGGCCGGGGGTCGGGCCTGTCTGCACTGGGGCAGAAGGACAAGGGGGCTGCCCCCACTGAGGGCTGGGCACGACGCAGGGGGACGCAAGGGACAGGGGCCATGGTGGGCAGCAGCGGGGAAGGAGTGAAAGGGAGGGGTCAGGAGAAGGGCAGGGGGGGCCAGTCCCCAGAGGTGCAGACCCTGAAGTGCGCCCGAGAGCTGAACCCCAAGGTAGACACCAGCAATCGCTTCCCGGGGAAAGGGACAACCCGGGTCTGCTGGCGGCAGTGGGGGCTGCCACCCCACCGGAACGGGGCTTCCAGCAGCAGGTGATGTCCTGGGGCACTTCCCAGGGTTCCTCCTTGCAGCAGGGTCCCAGCAGGATCCTGCAGCTGGGAGATGCCCCAGCTCACAGGATACCCTCTGCTGCAGAGACCAGCTGTCTCGCCAGCGCAGTGCTGGAGCAGAGAAGCCCTTGCAATGTGCTCCCTGCAAGCACCAGCCACAGCAAGACACCGGTTCATTAACCAGCTGAAGCAAAAATGAAATTCCTCGCAGATCTGTTGTTAACATAGCAGGAATTTTTCTCTATATAGGGAATAAAGGCTTGTGACCCATAGCTTGGCATGGCTGCACAGTCGGTGATCTGGGACATGGAGCATCAAACAGGGGAGAGTCACAATATGTTTGCTCAGCCTTGTCCCACATTATAGCATCTCAGCCAAAAAAAGAAAAAAAAAAAAAAAAAAAAAAGCTTTATTTTGAGTTCAGGCTGCATCCACACTGCTTATTTTGAGGCAGATTTGTTGCCCATGCAAGCTACTTATTTTGGAAACTGCTGCCATTTCTCAAGAGGTAAATCCTGGCTGCACCCTGAGCTTTAAAGGGCTCTGTGCTTCTCTAACAAGCTGTGTAACAGTTCAGCAGCTTCCATCTGTCTTGTCAGTCCTCCTCTTAGCATCCAGCAGAAAAAAAAAATGGCCCCAGCTCATTCCTAGAAGGGACCAAGCGTTGCTCACTTGATGAGTGGATATATTTGCAGCTAGCCTGAGTACAAGCTGCTTAAAAGGAAAATGTGTGCACAGGGATAAGGTTTCCCAGCCTATGTGAATGTAGATGTATCTGTAAATGGATGTAGATCAATTATTGATTTTAATTTGAGCTGCATCTGGGCTTTTGTACTGAGGAAGCAAAATCCTCTGTGCTGTAAATCTAGGGTTTGCTGCTTGCAAAACCTTTAATCTCTTTTCAGCACTCCAAGTCAAATCTCCAGTTTTGCGACAACTAAAAGCAGTGTCCCGCATTTTCCAAAGAGCTCTTTGAAACCCACAAGAAGAAAGAGTAGGTAGATCCCCCCAAAATCACAGTGGGCTTCAGCTCTCCAGGGATGACCGTGAGTGCCAGAAGGCAAAGTGGCAGTGTCCAACCTCAGAATATAGATGTTGGGAGTCCAGCCCCATTTCTTCTTCATCGATATTCGCCACCACTGTTAGTGTGGCCCACAATGCCCTTCAGAATGACAGAAAAGGATGAATAAATCTTCTCCTCCGAGAGGGCAAAGGCTGAGCAGACCACAGGCTGTCACCAGTTCCTAAGCAGTTTAGAAGCTGAATTTTCTCAGAGACAATAATTTAGATGCACCATCAGCATCATTAGCCTAAGGCAAGCAAATTTCACAGCAGTATCAGAGTTTCTAGGGCAGGGACATGATATTTAATTTGCTCCCCCAGCCTAGTTAGTCTTACACCAGGAGTGGAGAGAACTCATTTCCAGTCAGCCATGGAAGGCTCCTTGGCTGCCAGGACCTCCGGGACGGGAAGACTCCTGCAACACATGCACTCTTCTGAAGCTGCTCTTAGCTCCTCACTGTGTCTGCAAAGCAGTCTGCTCCTACCACACTCTGCTACTTTCCCTGTTACGGAAACATCGGTGTGTACTTGGGGTGAAGGTAACAGCGCTGTGACAAGCATCGTGTCATCCAGATCTGCCATGGGGGTTTTTCTTTCTCCCAGCTTACCTGAATGTTAGGTTGTTTCAGAGTCTGGAAATCAGCATGGTTACTGAGCTGGGAGCAAATCCTAGGACTCAGAGGCCTATCAGGAGCACCCCAGGTTTCTGCCCATGTGGGCAGCTCTGGGCATGCCTCCCCTTCCACAGCAGGCACAACGGGATGCGCAGGGGGTGAGCAAGTTTCCATGAGGATCTACCGGTCCTGCAGAGCTGTGCATGGAAAGATAATATGTTCATCTCTTCTGAAGCACTCATCCAATGCTGAACCACTGAAAAGAGATGTTAGCAAGTAGATAAATAAATGCATACCTGGCCCCAGCCACCTTAGAAGACTTCAGCAGCTACGAAGACTGATTCCTTCTGGAGATATGCCTCATGGACCAGCATGGTAGGAATGAAACTACCATGCTGTTACGTGAATAGAATAGAATCATTAAGGTTGGAAAAGACCTCCGAGATCATCTAGTCCAACTGTCAACCCAACAACACCATGCCTACTAAAAGTATGTGTATGAAGTGTATGTATCTAGTGTAAGTATGCCCACTTACACCAGAAAGCAAGTTTCCTTTATGAGGGAAAGAATTCTAGCCTTAATTTCTCTACAGAGTTTGTCCTCTGGCAAAACCTGCTTTCACAATTTCAAACAAGTGTTTGCAGAGCACAAGCTGCCCCCTTGTTGGAAAGATAATGTGGTTTAACAGCAGCTTAAAATATACAAATTAAAAGGCAGAAAGCTAAGAGAAGTGGGTTATTTTTTTTCCTTGAAACTTCAGACCCAAAAAAACCCAATAATACAGATTTTCATGAACATGTTTTCCATGTTTCATGATCAAACATGAAACCCACGTGCAGCTACCGACAGCCCTTTGCCAATCTTTCTGCGAGCTCAGATTTTTATAAGTTGTTGGAGAGTGTCTGACAAGCAATGTCAAATCATAATCAGAAGACAGGAATGTTTGGCAACGAGGATGATGCCATTAGAGCTACAAGAACGAGGAGCCTGGATGAGAGCTTTAGCTGCAGGGGAAGCTTGGGCTGAGAAACACCCTCTGTGATGGTGCAGGCAGGGGAGCCTGCAGCAAGGGAAAGGTGGGTGGTGATGGCTCACGAGCTGCAGGAGAAAGCAGGCCTTCTGAGAAAAAGCGAAGTGAAGCTCTCTGGGCAGGTGCAGCTATGCGCACGATGTGATTACCTATCACTGACAAAGTCTTCATAGGATCAGATCAGCGAGCAGAGGGATGCGCCCTTGGGCATTCCTAAGAACATGGAAAAACCAAGCTGCAGTCAGAATACGCAGTAAAAACTGCAATAAACTCCAGTGAAGGTAGCACTGGAAAAAGAAAGAAATGTGGTGAACTTCTCGGTGTTTAGGAAAGCAAGAGTCCTGCAAAGCAAGCTGTTACATAAATTACAGTGAAGTCATCAAAAAGAGAGAAAGATGGAGAAAGGAGCAGATTAAATACACGTTCTGCATCCAGTAGGAGTTTAATTACCTTGAGAAGTGAAACCGATTCCATGGCTTTATGGGTGGTAAGCTTGGAGTTTGGCAATACCCAATACACACAGAATATTTTTATGCAAGGCTCTGCAAACTGTCAACAACGAGTGGCTTTCCAGCTGATCAACCTTTGCAGACCTTTGAAAATGAGGACATCCAGTGGCTGAACATTATAACTGGGTTTTTCATCAAGGATTTATGTCTGGGGGAGAACCTCACCAGTTATGCCCAATTTCTGCCCTTCACAGAGACATGAAGTAGGTTGTGTGTGGAGTAAAGGCTTTTACAGAAGCCCTCTGCACTAGGGTAAATTCCACTTAATTAAAGGGCTCATGGTTGTAACAGTTTGAGGCAGGTTCAGTAAGTATCACCCAGTAATACCTAGAATATTGCTTCACCTTTCTTTCTCTGCTTCCCTGTGATCATAGGTTCATGCTTTTATTGATATTTTACAAAAAAAAAAAAAACAAACACAAAAAAAACCAGACAACGGCAACAACAAAAAGCTTACAAATCCCATCATGTTTCTAGTTTGGCTTTAAGTCTCTTATTTACAGAGAGTAAACACGGCTGTGAGTTTTAGAAACTGTTAGCACCTAACCAGTCCCTCTGGAACCAATCAGTACAGCAAGCATTGCACACCATGCTTTTAGTAATTTAGCCTTAGATGCACCAGTTTGAATATTTACACTTAGCTCCTGTATTACTATAATATGTAAAGACCAATTGCAGCAACTAATCATGTTTCTGAATACATATTGTAGGAGAGGAACTAAAATATTAATAGATCAAATTCACGCTTTTCTGCCATGAAATTGCAGCGACCGATAACTCAACAATATAACATTCCAGGACAAGAATATTGTACCTTGTACAAACCATAGCAGAAACAGAATGAAAATATGTAAAAATCAGAGTTACAGCTAGAGGAAATGTGCCACTGGAGCTTTTGCACATTTACAGGCCATGATTTCCCCTGGGGAACCGCCATACTGCCTGCAATAAGTAATGTCTTACCCAATGTTAGGCACCAAATTTGGCAGCTCAGAATTGCACAATTTTGCTGAATTTCCAAGATGAGCTGGGTGAGGCCAATGAGTAGAAAACCCCCTACCTTCCTCGAAAGTTGATTTGAACTAATGTTGCTTAGGACTGTATCTATGTGCCCCAGAGTAATCTCTTGAAGGTTTGTCAGGTAGCCCGTCATACAATTCACAGCTCTGAGCCAGCAAAGCCAAGTACTGAAAACAGAGGAAATAAGAGCACCCCAGACCTTCTCCCACCACCCATCAGCCCTTTTCAGTGTGGAGTCCATGGTACAGGTCCGAGGGAAGAGACTTGTGTGGTCTCCACCTTCTGTTCTCCACTGCTCTTTCCTGTCTCAGCTGACTGTAGTTGCAGTGATTACGGCTCCCCACCTGGACAGATGTAACCTGCTTCTCAGTTCAGTGGATATGAAATGCTATTGCAGTTTAAGCCTAAATCTGGCTGGTTTAAGCCTAAATCTATGCTGCTGCAGTCTTGTCTTTCTCTCCACTTACTCTCTCTCTTGTGCCAGCCAGCATTAATGCTCATGCAGGAACATTATAGCCAGTTCAGGCAAGCCAGTTCAACTGGAAACCAGTCCAGCCATCATTAGTAGTTGTACTTGCTCTCTGAACCACTTCAGCTCCCAGTTCCATGGGGAAGTACCAATTCAATACAATTTTAATCAGTTGCAAGTTTCTAGACTCTGAGGCTACACTTTCAGTTTAAGCTTAAACCACTAAACAGCTGGTTAAGTTAGGCTTTTACCACTATGTCGGAAACCAAACCCAATGCCCTTGCGATCAGCAAAGGAGCGGGTGTAGCCCCAAAACTCTCCAGCAAAACAATTCTTTCTTGCTTTGCCAGTGCTCTTGCACCTGAGCACAGGCTGGACCACCTCTCAGAGGACTTCAGGTCACTTCTGGCCATCCTAAGCCACTCTTCAGCCTAAACCTCTCTAGTTGCAGGCCTCTGCTGAAAAAAAAAAAAAAAAAGCTATTCTCCTCCTCCCCTTCCCCAAGTTCTCCCGTGCACTGGTCACAGTAGCAGGGTAAGATCAAGCTTGCTGATCCTGTAGGAAACCAAATCAGCACAAAAATACAAAAAGACAGGGTTTTTTACTTCTTTGGCTTTGAATGCTGAATAAACACAGCATATACTGCATGAGCATTAGATCTGATTCAAGAAAAGAGGTGGAAAAGTTTAGTCAGCAGTTTGGGAGTCTATTTTTACCAGTTTGGATCACTGCTAAGTCAGAAAAACTCTCAGCTTGGTGCAAAGAAGAGGCCAGGACCATATGGCAAGAGAGGAGAGGGAATCTGTGGCAATGCCAGTTTTGATAGCTATATCTTAGACATTACTACATCTTAGACTTGAAGAATTTATAGCTTTATCCTTTGGGAACTATATTTAGAGCTCATTAAAAAAAATAATGTGAGAAAAGGGCATGCCGGGTAGTCCCAGGAACTTACTCTCTTTGAGGGAGAGCTGTAACTTTCAAGGATTGACACTTACAGGATTACAGCACATTTTTCTTCTCTGGCTTGGGGCTTATGAAGAGCAGAATGAGAATCCCATCATGGATTTCTGCACCCTTATAAATTCCTGTATGATAGGCAGTATTTGCGGTGGCTATGCCTGCTGGCTAACAGCATATAAAATCCTGCTGTCTTTCACACGTTGTAATGTGGAAGCAAAGAGCATGAGTGAGAAATCCAGGTTATTTTTTCCCCCATTACTCTTGGTGTTCTCTGCCTCTCTAATATCTTATATCTTTTCTGGACCATTAGTGTCATACTCACCTACTTATTTGATTTTACTCACTGGTAAAAGTTACACTGTTTTGGGAACAGATGCTTAAACCAGTGCACTAAGCAAAGTCGAGTCAAGGTTCCCAGTTAAACTGAACTGCCTGACTTCCCTCTTTGTTCCTCCACAAAGGTAATTTTAATTACATAAACTTCAGAGAGCAGCTCATGAGGAGCAGCTAAATTACAGACAGCAGGCAGGGACAGGTGGGGAAAAGTGGCTCGGAGCTCCGAGAGGTGTTGCAACCTGTGATGTAATGCAAGAGAATTGGCAAAGCAACTGTATATCATCAATACTGGGAGCTTCAGGACTCTTCTTTCTACAACAGCACTGTGGTAAGTTTTTGATGTAGAGCCCCCCACCAGCTCACAAGAACTTCATCCTGAAATTAGAGATCTTTTAGAGCAGCCTTATCTTATGGCTACGTTGTCCTGGCTTTAGACAAGGCATCTGCATTTCATTTGATTCATTACAAATGCAACCACAAAGCATCTACTTACTTCTCTGGAGGCCGCCTTTTATTATATGTTGACAAATTATACATTGACAAATTACATGGTGACAAGTAATTCATCCTTCCGTTCCTTTCACCAGTCCATCAGAGACAAAAACTCCACTGTACACAGGCTGAAAATGACAAAACAACCACATTAGTCCCCTCTCTAATTTGCTTTCAAATGCCTGTTTTCAGCTGTGAAGCATAAGGGCAAAAATATTCTCCTTTCTACTTCAAGTGTGAGGGGGAAAAACTGGGTGCGTAAGTACTGTAAGTAAAAAAACAAGAGCAAATGCGTATTTCAATATTTCTAATAGTACAAAATTTACATGGCCATTATTGACAGTAGACTCAAACTCAGACGTCTGTGGACGTGGCTAAATACTCCCCCTCCCTCCACTCGGTAAGGCATCAAAACTGATCTTTTCAGTTAAAAACCTTCAAAAAATTATGTAGTATCCATGCCTCATCTTCCACAAGAAATAAATCCATATTCTCCCTTCTCAACAAACTAGATGATACAACATCATCATTTTCTCTGTGTCAGCCTGAGCCAGTGATCTGGATCAAACCCAGCTGTCTGTAATAAGGCAGAAAATGTAAGGCAGAGAATTGCTTGCTGTTTCCTGCTGAGGTTTGAAAATAGTGAGGTAACATATACTGTGTTTTGAAGAGATTCATCTACCCTTTCACGAGAAGGGCTTGCAATTTTGAAGTCCTACTGAATACAGCTACACTTACTATATTGAAAAGTAATGGATGTATATCGCAGAGCTTTGGTTTTCCAGCTTGGCGATAGTGGATTTTTTTTATTGGACTTAATGGACTGTGAATATTACAAACTGAGCAATTCGTCTGACGGTCTGAGTGGATATTGCCATTCCTGTATTTCTCAAGTTCCAGCATAAATTTTCCTGAATAAATCCCAAGCGCTGAATATTAGCACATATTTAAATGGTTCAGCTTCACAGCTATCGAACACTGACTGGGTACAGAAACAACCTTTGCCATGGCTACTTGTCCGCTGATACCCATTCTGCTCAAACACAGGCGCTACGTAGGCATTAATAAAGAGACAGGATCTCACCCTGATGCTCAGAAAACAGATTTTGAAGGGATTATCCAAGCAATGGAAAATTAGTTTTTCTGAGTTCAATCTGGCATGCCCTCCCCCACCCATCCACTGCAATGTTTAGAGTCAACATCTCCCCTCAGATTTATTCTCCAGTCGAAGTCCGGGGGATTTCAGTGGATAACTCCTATTAACATTTCCACAAAGTAAGTATTGCCACCTCTCTGTTCTGGCAGCATCAGCTTTCTTAAACTTTCTGAAACACCTATCTTGCCATAAGCATTGTCTCATGCAAGCAAGAGATTTTTAGATGACGTTCGCTATTTAGAGCAGGTAAAAAGAAGATGACTATAAAGAGTTGATAGGGCTTCCCACAAAGAGAAGCAGCGAGCCTCATAGTCTGTACATAAATGCTCTGTGGCATATCTTGAAAGCAGTGTCACTCTCTTTCAACCTTTTGTGCTTAATTTTCCATAGTGGGAAGTGGCAGGCCATTAGCAGCACACCCACACAAATTGCTAACTCACCCCGAATGAAATCTGGAGGTTCGCTGCCTGCCGCAGCCGCGCTGCCCACCACCGGGCTGTACCGCAGGGGCTGATGCGACAAGGGGACGTATTTCACATAGCCCAGATATAGAA
Source organism: Scopus umbretta (assembly GCA_013400535.1). Lineage (NCBI taxonomy): Eukaryota > Metazoa > Chordata > Aves > Pelecaniformes > Scopidae > Scopus > Scopus umbretta. The sequence goes on from VZTL01070236.1 coordinate 16,348, forward strand.
CAATGGAGCTCTTGGAAGGCACTCGAGGAAGTCTTCCCTCTAGGAAATCTTCCTCTTATTTAACAGGGACAAGCACTGACATCTGATTAAAGATGTGAGCTCCAATGTTGATCTCTGGTCTTTGCAGGCTGCTATGCCGAGGCCACCAGACCACCGAACAACAGAGCCATGTGCGGTCTTGTATGGAGATCAGCATACCTACTGCTGCTCCAAAGTATCTTGTCTCAGCTAGAAAAAATAGCACATGGTGGGGCGGGGGGGAAGAGAGGAGGAAAAAAAAAAAAACAGGCTTTTTAAAAAGCTACCAAAAGGCACTGGAGCCAGAGTTAGGTGAGTAGAGGGCAGCACGTTTATGTATTCACTTCAAAACAGGCACAGGCACAGCCCACTCATCATGCCAGGCTGTAAGCAAAGCTGCGGATAAGCAATACCTGAGAGCAAGGCAGGTTTCAGGTACGGAGAAAGCTTTTTTTTGAAAAGTCCCATTTTCAAACACAGGCATCAAAATTGGACTTTCTAAACCTATTTCACACTCAGCAACAAATCTGCAAGTCAAAGTGTGAAGAAAACAAATTTAGGAGACTGAAAAGTATGAAGAAACACTTGAAGACAGCAAATATCCTCATTTTTGAGCATGTCGACAGCACCCTGATTAATTTGGGATACATTAGCAGGGAACAGCTGCATCTCTGAAACTAGGAAGCTTTAACTTCCTGTAGGAGCACTCCAAAAAAGAAAAATGCCACTGGAAATACATTTATAAAGTTATCCATGATGGGGACTAAGGAATGGTTTCAATGTGGGAACTAAGGTGACGCTCCTGAAAATAAGAGGGAAAAGAAAAGCACACATGTGCAACACAAAAAAAAGGCAGAATATACAGTAGGGCATCTCGCAGAGATATTCCTTCATGTGGCACTGCATTGCTGTATGGCATCAGGAGCTGAAGGAGGAAGGGTTGTGATAAAAAGGAGAGACAGACAGACGACGTGTCAGGGCAGGGGTAAGGACACAGCGTGGGTTAATGAGCCTTTCGTTTCTGAGGAGAGGCTGCAAACGCCAGCGGGCTTTGGGCAGAAAAAAAGATAGAACCAAAAATCGTCTTACTCAACGTTACTGGGAGAGCTGGCAAGGCGAACAGCTACATTAGCATTTTGGATGACAGGCTGAAAAAACAGTGTATTATTCTTGATCTTGCAGTTGGGGATTAGCCTGACATTTCTCTGATTTTTAAGGTTGCCCATCCTTGTGGTTTGGCAACTATCTGGCGAAGAATCCTCTAAGCTGCATGCCAGAGTGCTCAGAAAGGGGTTGTTAAGAGGAAATGACCCGGACCATAATTTTCATAATTGCCTGAGGGAGTTACAGAGTCAAACCATATCCAGCTTCAGGAGGAGACAGGGACCCAGTTCTCACCAGCCAATTCTTGCAGCACTTGAACCCCTCTGTAAGAACCCCTCCTGGGCCACAGGGCAGCCTCCAGGAAGGACGGATGAGCAGGGACAGGAGTCATTCTTCAAGAAGGGCAGGAGCTGCGATGCACAGCACCCTCCTGACTCCTTACCACCCCCAGGACTGCGCCGTCACGGTGACACCGCTATCTTCCTGCTATTGAAATTCTTGCCAAATTCCATTGCTTGGAAACCACAGTATCATAACCTTAAGAAAAGCCAAGTAATTTTTCAACTTAGGTAAGCAGGATGTACCTCAGAGCATAGGAAGGAAACAGCAGCCCACTGCTGTCTCTCCATAGGTAAAAGCCTCCCCTTCCCCCAGCAGTGGCATGCTGGTAGCTACAGTGAGGTGGGAGCCTGGCACTGCCAGAAGAAGGCAGGGAATAACAGACAGACATCCAGGAGGAGGGTCAGCACCCAAGCAAAAACGTCTTCTCTCCTATGGAAACAGTAGTGCCATGGGAAACTGTCACTCTTCAATTCATCCCCTGAAGGAGGGCATTATTTTCAATATAATTCAACAGATTATTATAAATGATGGATAAGACATGAAGCTTCCTGTTCCAGAGCAAGGACAGAAGTACTGGTAGGTTGTCTTGTCCCCTACAATCTCAGGATCTCAGTGGGTTTTAACTACTGAGAACTAAGAAGAATGTAAACTACTGTGCTAGTCAGAGCAGCACCAAAAACATGGTCTGTCACATCCTTGTTTTTTCCCTAAATCCTCAGAAAAATCCTTTCTGTGCTGTAAGTACCATAATTTTGAGAAAATTATACTGTGTTTTCAATGTTTAACGCTGACTTAGATGCAAAACATAACTCAGTCTTACTCAAACAACTGAGACAAATGCTTCATACATTATGCATGAGTTCTTCCACAAAGATCTTGATGGAGATTATAGAGAATCAAGATATGCTGTCATCTTAGTGTTGAAAGTTTTGACAACACTGAATGATTAAATAACTTCATAGTAGGCCCACTCCATGGTTTTCTTGAAGAAACTCATCCTTAAGACTCTCTTGTTAGGCAGGCCAAAGAGATTTGAGCCCTCAGTAATGAAAAACATGTTGCTATACCAAGCAGCAGAGGAAACACAGGTACAGCTTAGTGCAGCTAAGTTTCCAGATGAGGAAACTTCTGGAAAAGGCATTCAGTAGAGACTGGGGACATTTTCCTTCTTAGGGACCAGTACCTTTCTGAGAAAGTTAAATTTTAATATCTTCTGAGGATCATTAAGAACCTATTAGGATTTCTAGAATAAACCAATGTATTGACATTAGCAGTTTCTGCTTGTTCTGAAAGTATTTGTTCTCCAAAGAGTCACTGGGGAAAAAAAAGTTTCAGAAAATATATATTTCCCTGGTTCATTAGGCCTAAAGAGAAGAGTAGATTTTTGCTCTGATAATAAAGGTCAGGGAGGCTGTCAGCCTCCTCATGATGCAATGTCCCCTTACCAAAGAAAGGAATTTGAAATGATGCCAGTTGATTAATCAGTCAGTGATCAACAAACAGATCACAATAAAACCTTGTGGCACAGGGCAGAGAGCTCCTTGTTATAATGAGGTCCCCAACATACCTATTTTGCATTTTCAGAGCCACCTAAGAGTATTGTTCTCCTTCCCTATGTAGAGAGATCAGTACATCTGCTCAGGGTCTCTGGTGTTCATCCCTCAGCTGCAGAAGCAAACTCAGGCCTCAGGCTTTCTGGAAACCTGGAGAAGCTGCTTTGTGCATAAGCCTTTGGGACTTTTCTACAACATTTCATTCTCTCCCTGCTTTTGTAAATGCCTAAGCGCAGAATGCAGCTGTCAACCCTGCTCCAGCATGATATTAATACTCTGAAAAGTCACACTTTAATGCGCCACTTTAGTGTTTATCTAAATTTCAGACAGACTAATTATCTAACTTTCAGGCTGAAAGGTCTGAAAGCATTGAAAAGCACATCAACACAGGTAACTGGGAAAATGCATTCTGCAGACTGCTGGCTACAGCACATCTGTGGCAGAGAAAAGCTGAGAACTCCCTGAGCATTGTGAAAAGCTGTAAGCACGGAAAGTGCCTTGCCTGGTGAAAGAAACTTATGAAATATATGGAGCAAGGTGACAGGAAGACAAAGGCTTCAAGTTTTTCTCCTCAGAGAGGTCAGCATTTTGGAAAGAGAAAATATTTCTTCCCCATCAGGTCTCAGCAGCTTTTTCCTCTCTTGCAGGGTAGACTCCTTCCTTCTTCCAGAGGCAAGCAGCAGCTCGTTCCTCCTTGCTTCTGCTGGAGCAGCTTATTTTTCTGCTTCTGCAGGCTTCAGCAAGCAGTCTCCCTTCTTCTGCAGCCTCAACAATTCCACAAACATTAAGGGATAGGACCTGGAGAAGTAGTAAAGAGCTTTGGTCTACTTCTTGAATACCCACTTGCAGTTCTGTAGGAAGACAGCTACGTAAGATTTTCCAGAGCTGTTCAGCCCTCTCCCTAAGTAAGTGCCATTTTTAGATCTGTCACCAGGGATAAGAAGAGGCAACTTCTCTGTAAACAAAGTTCACAAAACATACACTGCTCAAGTCTTCCATTGGCACTTCCCACAGTAAGCACACCCATTTAGAGCTTAAGCTACAAACATGATATTTGTGACTTTGCAGTTTCACATTTAAAGCAGGGATTTTAAAGTCTTGCAGTTTGAGTGGGAAAAACAAAAAAACCCCCAACCTTCTTCAATATCTTGGCCTGAATAGTTGCTGTTTCTGAATCTAAGGCAGACACTTGGATTCTGAAACTAGATTTCTATGCCTTAAAATATTTGGTAATTTCCTGAATATTTGATGCTTCCTTTATGAAAAACTGTGGCAGCCTCATCATGAAGCATTGGAACAGGCTGCCCAGGGAGGTGGTAGAGTCACCATTCCCAGAGGTATTCAAAAAACGTGTAGATGTGGCACTTCAGGACATGGTTTAGTAGGCATGGTGGTGTTGGGTTGACAGTTGGACTAGAAGATGACCTCAGAGGTCTTTTCCAATCTTAATGATTCTATGAGTCTATGTATTTAATTCTACAACCCTGGCAATTCCAAGCTCCATTTCTAGTATCATTTTTGTCTAGGACCACACTGGTGAGGAAGTTGAAGAGGGTTAAACGCACAGGACCGCTAGACCTTAGATTCCAGGACACTCCATCTTGGAGAACACAGGTTTCTCCTGATCTTTATGGTTCTAGGCCATGAGAGACTTGGACTTTTTGTATGTCCATCTGCAGAAACAGTCTTCACAAGTCTTCCAGGATTAGTACATTCCTTGCACATGTGGAAATGCTTGTTTTTCATCTGTTTTTTTTGTTGTTTTGGATCCCAACTCTCCACAAATTATATTTATTTTCTGAAAAGCTTGCAATTGTCTCTAAAATGTGTGTAGTCACAGAGGCCCCTTTTTGCTAAAGATTAAGGTTCAAGTTTTAAAAATAATTCAAGATCTGTAACCAAAGGAAAGGACTGTACCACAGAACAAAACATAGTTCAGCTGTATGAAGAAGTTGAGAGGAAGAAGATCCAATAGTTGTGTAAGGACACAACTCACAAGTGTGCAAACCAGAAAACTGAAAAAGCACATTAAAAAATGTTTACTAGAAGCTGCAAGAGAGAGGAGGTTAATACACCTCTGTACATCACACATCACTTCCATTAAGCAGGACGAAGAATGATATATTCCTGTTCTTATGCCAAGCAGCACAAATGCAGAGAGTAATTCCACCACCTTCCTGAAGGGTTTCAGTGCTAAACAATGGTACCTAAAGCAGAGACCCACTGAAAACCAAAGGATCATACCAAGAAATGCTGAACCCAGCCCCTATAGTGGATCAAATCTTGTTGATCATGAAGACACATCACCATTCTTTTTTCCCCAATTGATTCAGCAGATCAGAAGGGAAATGCTTTGGGGGCTGGAGGAAAGAATTGCTCATATGGAAGTTACTGACAAAACAAAACAAAAAAAAAACCTTCCACAGTGTGTTCACCTGTAAAGAAACAAGAAAAAGACCATTTCTCCCATAGACGGTGAACCAGGAGAGCAAGCTACTCCTCCTTCCTCCCTTGTCTGGTAGGATTAAGCTTGCCACAAGCAGATATTATGAATCTGAAGAGAACTAGACTTGTTCCTCTGGCAGCAATAACTAGTTAAAACTGCAGGAAAGAGATCTTGATAAATTCTGCTGTGGACACTGCCTTTGGCAGCTCTGTGGAAGGAGGAAAACCTCTGTCCACTGGTGGGAGTGGCTGCAAGGGGAGACAGTAGGCTATCTAACCAAGGCCTTCAATCACCTACTCAAAGACCTCTCCTATCTTTACAGGAAAGCCAGAGATGGAAAATACAAATACAAGAATCAGGCAACCCTCACTGGTTGTCTTGGGGTTTTGTTTTGTTGGGTGGTATTTTGATTGGGGTTTTTTTCTCCCCCCCCCAAAAGCAGCATATCTAGGAATGTCTTCTTACTCGTCAATCCAGCATTTTTCACCACACTAAATCCTGGCACAGACATTTTCTTGAGCTTTCAGATGGCAAGTCTGAGATTCACACTGTGTGAGGGGATTTCTTTTCCTCTGCTGAGATTATCCTACAACGACCAAAAATCCCCAGGTACCAGCCAGCCAATGGCACCATGCTCAGAGCTGTAACATCCTCCCTGCTGACAGCAATCCCAATTGTGCCTTGCTTCAGTAGCAGCTCAGATACTGATCCTCAAACAGCAACAACTGGCAACAGTATGCACAGGGCAGTTCACTGAGGTCTCCAAATTCTTCCAGAAAGATCATGCCAAATCCTAAATCCCTTCCTGGCTTTGGCCCAGGACTTAACCTAACATTTGGATGCCTGCATGGTCCCCATAAGAGCTTAGCTTCTGGAACTTCACATGCCTTCTGAGCAGGGTCTCGTAACAAAGAATGCTTCAAAACTGTGTTTTCTCCTCCTGCCACAGGGAGTATTTAAATGGCAAGATCATACATCCTTCTTTACGTGGAATAGCAGTCAGGCTGAGCTTTCCTCTTGGGCTCAGCCACTAACAGGATGGAAAACGTTCCTGAATGCTATGAAAAAAACATTGGCAGGAAGTGGAAAGTGGTTTCTATGCATAAAATGGGACAGTTCAAGAAGAAACAAAGTATGCTCCATTTGTGGTCTTTTCCACAACAGCAGGGTTTTCCTTTTGTGACCATATTTTTCTCCCATTATTTATTTCATTTTCTGGAAATGAACATGGAACTTGCTCATCACCTGGAGGGAAAAGCTGTTGTGCTGCTGGGCAAAAGGCTCCAGAGATGCTGCAGGAGGACTAGGAGCTGCAATGCATTTCTAAGAAAGAGAAGGCCATCATGCATTCATGACATTTAGTCTTTCTGTGAAAACAGCCACTTCCCTGAGAAGGATCACAGGTCTCCTCCTCCAAGCTGCCCCAAGTCAGGCTCAGCTCTCCAGCTCAGAGCCAGTAGGCTAGAACATAGAACAGGTCAAACACACATGAGGAGGACAAAGGATTTACCAGGAAGAGGGATGTCGCAACCAGCCTGGGAAGTACGTAACAAAACCAACCAGAAGTCTTTCCAAGGATCCACCAGAAGGAAACCAATCTGCCTCAGGTCAATATATTCCAATACCATGTATTGTTAGGTATGTCAGATGCCAAGAACACACAGACCTAGCAAGAACTCCTCTTTACTGGAGTAACTGCATACAGGGATGGAAGGCAGAAGACTGCAAAAGCATTTATGTTAGTGTTCTAGTTCAGATTAAAAGGGTATGGTTTTGAAGTAAGCTATGAATTTACCTCCACATATGTTTTCAATCATGTCACGAAGCAGTGTCAAACCACAAAACCAGGATTCCTCACAAGTGAACGTGGAAATGCATTCCCAGAGTGCTCCTAACACACTGCAGCCTCAGGTGGGCATTCAGTCCATAGGAACAGATCACAGCTCATCTGAAGTGAAAGAAAAACCCTAGCCTAAAGTATGTGTAGCACCAACTACTTTATTGTAAAGAAATTTGCTTGTCTACAGTATTTTCGAATTTAGAAATTGTCAGGAAAACAACCTGATCCCATGGGTACCCTCTGCATATCTCTTATCAGAGATATATCTATAGCCTTTGAAGCAAGAGAAAGTGAGACAAGGAAGTGAAAGCCACTTAATCTTGAAGTCAAATATGCCCTCCGCACAGCTCTGCCATCAGTGTCAATAGGAAAAGAGTTTTCTCCTACTTCAATTAACAATTGCAAGTCTACTAGTTAAAACAACTGTTTATCCTTCAATCTTCCAAGGGGACCCTCTTGTCATTTATAGCTGCTCTGAATGGTTATAGCTGTGTTCTCTAATGCCAGGGTCCAAAAGAAGGCTTAGTTATGGCTTTGTTTTTTCTTACATAAAAGGATACCATCAACAACTACAGCAAATAAAAGTAATTTAGGGAAAAAAAGCAGCCACACCAAAACTAAAACCAGAATTCTTGAAGAATTCACACTACACTTGATACAAACCTCCAGATGAATTAAATTTCCGCCAACTGATTAGCATCTATATGATGACCAGAGCTGTTTGATGGACAAAGGGTGGCCATTCAGCCAGGATTAAGTCCTGAATAGTTCCTCCCAGAAGCATTCTTTGCAGATGTGGATGACAGACACCGCACTACCTCCCCTACTTGATCCCAGAGACAGAGAAAGCTCCCCACAGTTTCCAGGTCAACACAGCTGTTCTCATCTTTCATTCTTTTTAGTGCAACTATAATGCATGGAGAAAAAATGCAACAGAGGAGCACACCTGCTGACTTAAAATCCCTCTACAAATAGAGTGTTCACACAAGCTGTTATGTATGTAACAGGCTATGTTACCTGACTGTAAAAGCCATTTTTCTAATCTACCTGAAAATTCATAGGATGGTGAGGAAATTCACACATAAGGTGTCTTGAGTAAGAGACAGGAAATGGTTTCATGATGATCTACCCTGTGCTTCACAAGAAGTTCTAAGATATCAAACCCTGTAGAAGCACAAATGAATAAACAAGACCTACTTGCAGCTACTGAGTGCAGTCTCTAGAAAGAGTTACTTTGCCTTGAAGGCATGGCTTACAAATGGAGGGACTCTTTCTGTTGTGGTTTAACCTGGCAGGCAGCTAAACACCACACAGCTGCTTGCTCACTCTCCCCCTCTCCTCAGCGGGATGGGGGAAGAGAAGCAGAAGGAAAAAAAAAACAAACTGTGAGTCGAGATAAAGACAGTTTAATGGACAGAAAAGGAAGGGAAAATAATAATAATTATAATAATATACAAAACAAGTGATGCACAATACAATTGCTCACCACCCGCTGACCGATGCCCAGCAGTGATTACTGCTCCCTGGCCAACTCCCCCCAGTTTATACACTGAGCATGACACCATATGGTATGGAATAGCCCTTTGGGCAGTTTAGGTCAGCTGGCCTGGCTGTGCCCCTGCCCAGCTTCTGGTGCACCTGGCAGAGCATGGGAAGCTGAAAAGTCCTTGACTACTGTAAACACTACTTAGCAACAACTAAAACATCAGTGTGTTATCAGCATTGTTCTCCTACTAAGTTCAAAACACAGCACTATGCCAGCTACTAGGAAGAAAAGTAATTCTGAATTAGGCTGAAACCAGGACACTTACAATTCATGCAAGTGAACTGGTTTAGATGAAGCAGCTACAAAGAAGCATCTCATTTCTAAAAGGAAACCTATTCACAGATCAACCCCAAACGGCAGCAGTCCCAAATTCTTGAAAGGACAGCTATTCAAGACCAAATAGCTTTTTCACTTTGAACACAAAAGGCTCATATTTAAAGCTGTGAGCTAGGCCTCTTCATAACAGGCTGAGAGCAGCAGATCAGAGTATAGCACGAGTTTTCTCTCATCTCTAGACTTAAACAGATTATTCTGCCTGAGTTCTAAAGATGACCATAGCATCTGCGGACAACATTCTTGGTTTCCCTCCCTTCTGCTTGTTCCCAGAATACTAACTCCCACACAAGGACTTAATGCCTTTAGATGGTATCACACAATGACAAGTCTGGTTTTAACTATTGTACCAAAAATGTCCCAACTAGACAGAGCTCCTGAATATCACATGATTTTTCATCAACTCACTGTCACGGCCTGCCCTATTTACCCTGGCAGTATATATCTTGCTTTAAAAAAGCAATTTAAATGTAAGACATTTTCTTCTCCTATCTCTCCTTTAAAGGCATATTACCCAAGTCAAGTAAAAGGGCTGAAAAGCACATGGTGTCCTGAGTAAGGATGTTTTGCAGCTCACTTCCAGCAGGTCAGAAGTTAAGCTCCAGGACAGCCTCATAAACAGCCTTCTGTTTCTGGAAGAGGAAAAACTAAACCGCAATCAGATCATGATTTCGTAAAAAGAAAAATATAGAAGTCTCCCTAGAAAAACATTTAGTGAAACAATTACACTAAGTTTCCAAAACACTTTTGTGCTAGAGACACCAAGACCTCTTTGCAATTATATCCAAGTACACCTTGTGGCCATTTCTATGGAATAACTTTAACCTTGGCGAAATATACTCACACCTTAAGTGCTTCCATGAAAAGCTGATGCAAATGCATACATAAACTGATAAAGACAGCATGTATGAAAGTCCATATAAACTGATTTGTCATTATTGTATACTGACCTTATTTCAATTCAGTTTTCCTCATTCATGAATAAGAAAGCAGCAGTGTGAAAGGATTCAGATGTTTCAATTTTTATTGCAAATCATTCACCTCTGCAATGTTTCATAACTATTTTAACTAAGGCAAATTGAAAAATGTTCACATTAACATTACTTTCAATAGCTGTAGCATGATATACAAATAGTCACATAAGCTTCAAACATGCAGCCGCACTTTATCGTCGTCCAGCTCTACTCTTCAATGCTTTCAAAGTTTTCCTCATGATTGGTGCAATTTCTTCAACAACAACAAAAAGAAGAGACCAGTTAGGATTACAGCAGTGAGTGACTTAAAATGGTATTAGCATAATATTAAGTATATATTAATAGACAGCAAGTTAAAATAATTATCTTTATAATCCCAGGAAATTCCGATTACTTTTGATAGGCTTCTTTCCATCTTGAGTCATTACGCTTGAGCTAGAGCTTCCACTGTTGCTAGTAGGGATCGGATTTGATGATGTGTTATTTCTGTCTCTGCTTTCTGGAATCCTTGTTCTTTTAAAACAAGGAAATAAGAAAAAAGTTAGCTTTTGATATGAAACTACTATTTGCTCTGGCTCATTTTAGGGAAAAAATGATCATAAACATTTAAGACACTACACCTCAGAGACATTATTTTAACAAGTCACTTGTGTGGTACATTTAAAAACCATAGGATAATTCGTGTTAGAAGGGACCTCAGATAGTCATCTAGTCCATTTCCACTCCTGCACAAATTTTCCATTTATTAGATTTGATGCATCTTGTTTGTCTTTAAAATTAAATGATCAGTATTTGTGAGAGATCAAAGTGTTTAGCAATACTATTGTGATTCATAATGCCCTGTGTTCTGCTTTGCTCTTTGTGTTTATTATCTTCTTTGAATACAGCTGAACTGCTAACTAGCTCTCTGCCAAAAAATGAGGGCAAATTTACACAAGTTTTCTTTTTTTTTTTTT
>VZTL01070236.1:31084-45737 GCA_013400535.1 Scopus umbretta
ATATTGTGGTCTTTTTTTTTTTTTTAATTCCTTATTTTTAGAAACAGAAATACTTTTCAACCCACACTGGCTTTCACTTAGTCATCAGTAACAATTCTCCCAAATGCTTTAAATCCTGACACTTGAGAAAGGGAGGCTTGATAATGGTAGTTGAATTCAAAGAAATAAGTATGCAAGACAGAAAAGCAGTGTAGCCTGTGGAGAATCTTTATCAAAAAGGGTGCAAGGAAGGCAGAAACAGATGCCTCGTCCTCCGTGGTTCCCTCCATGGTTCCCTGAATTTAACAAGGCAGAATTTACCGGATTACATTCCTCTATTCGAAACAACTGCTCTGGTGTGCAACGTGTTAGCACAGGCTCAAGAATTTCAAAGGGCACACCTCCTACTTCATGTAGTGCTACAAAAGAGGACAGTACTTTCATTATCTCATTTATTTTACTCAGTGGGCAACACCATTCACCAAACAGTTTAAAAAGAAAAATACAATTTTAGCAAGCTCTAACAGAACACGTTTAGAAGTCAGGCTATGAAAATATTTATAAAGAAGAAATTTCATATTGACTGGCAGTTATATTTGAGGATGGAGAAAGTATCTCTCAATAGCTATTGCCCCATCTTTACCAATGTGCATCACTCCCCTCTCTGCCCATGCAAGGGAATAAACAATGTCTTGATCACTCATTCTAATTTATATACAAACATATTGTAGGGGGAAAAAAAAAGCAGGCTTTTTGGCTTGTAATTTATAAAATATTGTATCTTAACTAAAATTGGAACCTTAAAAAAAGGTAAGCTTTCAAAACAAAACTACATTTTAGCATGGCCATAAAGCCATTCTTTTAAGTGCCTTTCAACCTGCTCTGAGTCACCGTTTGTAGGGAGGGGCAGTATCTTTTAGTAGGCCAGTTGTTGGCATGGATTAAAAAAAAAAAAAGCTATCTGATACACTTACAGGCACAGCCTGCTACAAATCCCTTGAAGTACTCACAATCAATATTATTTTGAAGCACACGGATGCACTGTTCATACAGCGTAAGCATCTTGGAGAGACAGACAGTTTTAGAGCCGGAGTAAACTTGCATTTTAGAGTTCAGTCTCCGTCCTGTGAATTGAAGTGTCTCACTGACTTGCTGGGGTGCTTCTATAACAGGAGCTAGGGAAGCTGCAAACAAAACATCAAGCAGGGTTTCCTTTACCTCCTGACATTTTACAATGCTTTAAACATTCAGCTTGGAGAGAAACACAGCCCATAGGACAGATGTATTTCAAGGAAAATTAATATACAAAGTTACTGCATTACAGTTTGGAGCCCTTACAAGTACTATATGTTACAGAAGTCCATTCATCATCATCTAACACCAAGACAGCATGTACGTTGGAAGCGAGCTGCACCAACTCAAACCAGCCTTACACTATTTGGCTCAGATCTACAGGAGCTGTATTCACACCTAGATTACTCCATTACCAGTCTACAGCACATTATTGATCTTCCTGAGTTATCCTAGAGAAGCTAGGAGCTGCAGTAGCAGTGATGTTTCAAGACATCTGAAGCCACTGAAACCTCACAAGAGCTGCTGGGGGGGCCACTGGCACTTTGTGTCACCTATCTATAAAGATGATGCCAAAGCTACACCTAGTGCTTCCTATGTTTGCTTTACCTAACACAATTTCTACTAAGGCTTTGCCTGCTATAAAGTATAGTCAGGAGTAAAGATAAATGGAGCCTGTAGAACTACCACCTGATCTATGCCTTCTCTACATCTGTGGTAACCTTCCACATTATTTCTTTATTCAGCAATCCATAAGAGGGAAGCCTTTACAACTCCCTTCATCTTCAACACGATTTCCACAGACAAGAAAGTGATGGTGAGGCATTTCTTTGCCATGAACAGATGATCTAATACAGTTTATTAGGAAAGGGGATAAAGATGTCTCTACACAGAGCTGTAAAAACCTGTACTGTTTCACATCTATCAGTCTTGCATACTACTTACCTTTAAAGTCTGCAGCATATGGGGGAGATGAGATTGAGATGCCTGTCAGAAATTTAGGCAGTGGAGTATTAAGAAGATCTTGGAGGGATGCCACCTTGGCCTGTGTACAGTCAAGGAAACATTGCTTCAACATTACAAATTTGGGTTTACTGAAGCTTAAAATAAGCTACAAAAAAAACCCACCCTTAAGCAAATCCCGGAGTTAACTACGAAAACTAGAATTATTGCCTTTCTGCACTAAAATTTACTCACTGAATTACTTTTCAGAGTATCCTTTCATACTCTTAACAAGACTACATCACAAAAGGAACTTAGTGGGATAGCTGCAATCAGTGCATAAAAAGAGACTAAAGAACAAAGTAGATGCATTCAGCTAACATGCTTTCAGATAAATCACTATTGAGGTTAGAAGTGTGCAGTGAACGAGACCAAACTGCAAGATGACAAAACCACAATTAAACATTTAAAGACAAACTAAATGCCATCCTAAAAGACAAGAAACGGCTTCATACCTGGGGTCCTATCAAGTCTCCTATGTTGTGCTGGATAAGCCATTTAGCCTAAAGTTTTCCACAGATAACCCCTTAAAATGGGCTTTAAAGATGCGGCAGTCTGGTAAGCACAGGTCCCTACAAATGCTCGGCATTACACACAACATCTAAATTGGGTCTTAGGTGTACTCCAACTGTAAGCCAGGCACTTACAGCCCAAAACTTGCACCTCCCTGAACTTCATCTCAGTATCTTTAATAAGTTTACATGACTGCTTGAACATCCAAGATTTTTCCTCAAACAGTTAATGCTACAGTACCACAGACAAGCCTCTACGTTAATATTTCTCCATTTCGGACAGAAGATACCACATTTAGATTGCAGATCTTCCACAATAAATAAAGCCTCCAGCTTTCACATCACAGTAAAGATAAAAGACTGAAGAGACCTCTAATTCCCAGTGCACAAATGGGCTTCATTTAAAAGGTTTAATTAATACACATGTTTAGATCTACCTTGGCTCAGAGAAGCTACTTAAGCTTCTTCCACTTCAAGGGACTAGGATAGTTCCCATTACAAACATGGACAAGCTATTTTTATATACAATACTGTGGTTTACTTCAATCGATTAAAAGAAGACTGTTCAGTTCCACTGCAGACCTTAACATTCACTATTAAAGAACCACAGCACCTGACAAAACAACTGTGCTATATAGAAACAGCTTCTACAGTCACAAACCAGGCCTGTCGAGAATGGGAGAAGGGGACATCTTTCCAAAGGTAAGGACCTTTATTTTGCAGGTAAAAAGCAGATTAGCTGATATGGATCAAATACTATTGCCATACTGGAAATCACCATAAAAATACAAGACAAGTCAGTTGTAAACTGCCAGTACACAATAAACAATCTTCTTTTTTTGCCCCAATTATTGCAGTTATTGGCAACTGCAATACAGCTGATTATGTCAGACATGCAATCTGTTGCTTAAAACAGACACAGATGAACTTCACTGAAAATAAGAGACCAAATCACTTACTCGTCTGCAGTTTGCTATTATCTCAACCATGCAGTGGCTTACCTTTTTATTGGAAGTTTCTGATCGATCGTCCTCATATTTTTTTACATCTTCCTTTCCCTTTTTTGCATGAGAAGGTTTTGAAGTAGGACAAGCCTTCCTCTTTCTTTTCTTGGTAACTTGATCATAATTAAGATAGGATTCAAAAGACATAGTAGGGGGCTCAAATTCCTCATCACTAGGCAATTCGGCTTTGTTTTTTATGACAAGTTTTTGTTTTGGTTTCTTCACATGCTTAAGATTTCTTTGTTTGGAAGCATCCCTACTAGCCTTTTCCTTCAGGGGTGATAGGTCTTTATTGGCTACAGAGGAACGCTGCTTTTCTGAAACTTTCTTGCTGTCTTTGGAGGTTGTCTCTTTGAAGTCACTTTCTTTAGTTTGAGGATTGGTACCCTGGGAAGCATGCTTAGAACCACTGCTGCTACATTCTTTATCACATTCTTTTTGAGACTCAGAATCTCTACTTTGGTGGGTCTTTTCACCACAAGTGCGCTGCTTATTCAACTTTTTAGAAATGGGAGTGCTATTATCACATTCTTTTTGAGATTCAGAATCTCTGCTTTGGTGGGTCTTTCCACTGCAAGTATGCTGTTTATTCAGCTTTTTAGAAATAGGAGTGCTATTGGAACTTCTGGAAGCCAGTACAGATGCTTTGGTCTTCTCTGAAGGCTTAATCTCCTTGGAAATGGATGATTTTGTCTCATCTTTTTCAGTATTTTGTTTCCTTCCTCTGCGACCACTGTAATATTGAAAAAAGAAAAATCACATCCCATGCTACAACTGATGCTAAATCCTTGAACAATCAACCATTTTACCTACATTAGTAAAACTAAGAGCATTAAATCACACCATGTGTCATCATTCTACCAGAGCCAGAACTGTGCTCTGCTGTGCTTTTATTCTTCCGCTACCAGTACAGAATCTCAAAGCAGCAGCTCTTGGGTCCAGCACCACTAAATACTGCAACAAGAAACGCCAGCAAGGCAAGTGGGGAGTAGGGACATAACCATCAGTAGGAAAACATGCCTGACAGTACTATTTGCTTATAACATGTTAGATACCACCTTTTAAAGTTTCCCTGCATGCTTTATAACACAGACATAGTACTTGAAATAATGAGGAGACAGAGTTTACGACATGCTCTGTAGGTGACACAGGTTACAACAGGTCAGCCTTTATGCTTTGCTTATCACAGGTTGCGGTATTTCACTTTCCCATTGTTTGAACAACTTCAGATTTAAAATGCATTATTTTGTCAGTCTAAACCTTTGGCTTTTTCAACTCAACTGCCTCAAATTGTCAGAGGTCTGCAAAACATCTAAAGCACGGTGAACCTGGCCAGTGGTGGCTGCTTTATTCAGAGAAGAAATTGCATCTCTTCAGTGCAACTCCTCCAATACTGGAAGCCCATCTCAGTCCACAAGAACGTTATAAGAAAGCCCTCAATACAACCAAATCACTGGAGAGCTGCCTCATTTAACCACCACTCTGGGGAGAAAGAGCAAGTTTTCCACTTCCCTGAAAAAATGCAGAGCAGTGCCCACCACTGGCTTAGTCCTGCTTGCATCAGCGGGGACTCAAGAATTTGTGCCAGTCAAAAAAGACAGCTGAAGTCTTTGGATGCTGGCCACCTAACTGACCAATAATTGTTGATCTGATTTGTTCTTTTGGTATTTTATAAAAGAGAGGCTCACTTCTTCCATTCAATTTATGGATCTGTCCTAATGCATATTTGTCATTCTAAACACTTTCTTAAAGCTTTCCAAGCTGTATTTTATAAAGTTACACCAAAGTATAATTAACTTCTAGAAAAAAGTTGGTTCACACCTACCTTTTATTTTCTGGAGGAATAAGTTTTTTCCATTGTTTTACCAGGGTTTTAGCTACATTCCCAGCAGTGGCATGTTTCCTAAAACTGTTAACTGTTTTGCCTATACCAGTTTCCTGTTGAAGACAGAGCAGGAAAGAGAATTAACCACAACTACCATCCCAAATAAAACCACCTCTAAAACTGCTACAAACCCTATTAGTCTGGTAGTCAGAGAAGTCTTATGGCAGCTGAAGAAATAACAAATGCACTCTTTATAGTGCAACAGAACTGAAGAAAAAGTAAATGTTTATAACTAAATACAGGGAAAAAATGCAGTCTTAATTCATAAAACTAAGAGAAGTCACTTTCCTCCATTAAATGTATGTATTACAGGAATTTCACTCGGCACAAATGCTTATGCCCCAAAATGCATACTGCCCCAGTGAATTAGATTAATCAATTCAAACTCCCTTTAGGCTTATGCAGGTACATTGTAGCATGTCAGAGAGCACATACGATGTATGTATTATAACCTAAAACGCATCTCAACCAGGATTAGTATGGGGCAGAGAGGTCAGAGGAGCAGAGTTTCTATGACTAAACTCAGTTTCAGCTGAGGGGGGGGAGGGGTAAAAAACAAACAAACAAACCACCAAACACACAAAACCCAAAAAGACCAAAAAAAAAACCCCACACCCAAAAAACCCACCCTGATATGCAAGACCTGTCTTTTTCTGTTTTTCCCCAGGACAATTATTTTCACAGTACCACTGTGCTCTAGTGAGTTTTGTGTCGTTTAAGTATAACTATCTTGCAGCCTTTGAGTGTATGTATCATAGGTGATTTTTTTTAATCCTGTATTATCAGCAAGCACCTCTGATTCACAAACTCTCACTTTTAAGGTGCATACAAAACCTGGGACTCACTAGGTTAGCAGCAACCTGTTAATGCTCCTGCTAACTACTGAAATGATACTTCTGTGCAGTCTGAGCAAGAGCTATCCACATGCTACTCCCACATAATTGGCTCATACCTTACAAAGGGCTTCCTTAATTTCACTTCAAGGAGATTTAGCTTCTATATAATTTTAGCAATACTGGTTTGGTAGGTCACTGTATTGCAAATAGATGCAAGAAATGTGGTGGGATTACTTCCTAAAGCTATTTATGTTCTTCAGATGCATTAAAAATATGTGGAGTCCCCAGCTGTAAGACATGTCTTTCCTCTATTTCACTTGAAGGCTTCCATCAGAGTCTGTCACATAATAAAACATGCAGGTCTGCTGGAAACAATAATTGTCTGCAGAAACCCTTTGTCATTTTAAACAATTAACTAAAATATAAGATTATTTTGTTTTCCAATAAAAATACATAAATATTGCTATATTCTAGTAGAAGTCTACCTGTGTTTAGGCAGGCAAATGCCTTTTTGCCCGAACAGGCCAGCCAAATATTTTCATTACCACATTTTTGTCTTACTCTTCAAAGAACTCTCTCACAAAAACCCCACATTTTTCTTCTTCCCAAAATACAGATGTTGTTCATAGTAACAGGAAGCTTCATAGACCAGTGTGAGAATTTCTAATATAAAATCTGATAGGATGCAGCTTGGATAAGGATACAAGTCACAAGTATCCTTAGTCTAATCTGGGATGCCTGCTCTTTAAATGCAAGAAACTAACATTGAGCTGCTAAAAAAAGACAGAAGATTTAGATGACTGACCTAAAGAATGATTTACCCATATTTGCTTTCTCTTAAGCATCGACTTGAAAGCAGTTTTATAGTAAGAAGAAACCAACCCTGAGTAGCAGAGTGTTCTCTATATGCTCAGATTCCTGCTCAGTACTACCACTGTTGGCATAATACTGCATTTGTCAAGCTGTACACCCAGCTTCCAGCTGGCTTGTGGAAAAGGCTCTGTGGTTCCTTGTACAGAGCTCTAAACGAACCATGATTAAGAGTCAAAATTACAAAACGCAACAATGTTCACTGCTTCTGTGATTGCGGACCCCCAACATTTCCATAGTAACTCACTATGGAAGAGTTTAATGTATTTATGGCCACTTACCACTAGAATATCCAGTGATATATCCAAATCCTGTAGTAACTTAAGTGTTTTTATAATCTGAAAGGAAACATTAGATTTTTTAAACAAATATTCATAAGCTCTATTCTATTTTTCTTATCCTCATTCACATGTTTAATCCAAAAATACTCAGTGTTAAGAGGACAATCCAGTAACCCCAGGAAAAAGTAAACACTCTGACTGCACATCAGGGCTGTGCTTGAAGTCTGTGCCGGGAACCAGTGCAGTTCTACCACCCCCTCCACCCCCACCCCCAGTTTCAATAATAACAGAAAATCCAGTAGGTATGGATTTACCACTACAGAGATTACATTAAAGATCAATAATACAGTAGTACAGGCTACATCTATACGCCCACACTCCTTGTGTAGTAGTAACCCTCATTTGTCACAGAACCGATAGAAGTGCTGCATTATGCAGAATCAGCACCATGAAAAAAAGCAGCAAGTCTCCCAGCAGGTCTCCCAGTCAGCAGCACCACTCCATCAGCCTGGGCCAAGAAAGAACAATAGAGCTGGTGGGAGCCCAGTTTGCAAAAAATAAGGTTTTGAAAACTTAACTGCAATTAGTGCATTAACAAAATGAGCTCAAGCTAGAACAGTTGTTTTGTTTCACATTGATGAAGTGTGCACCTGTTAAAAAAAACTCAACATTTCCACCAAAGCAGGAAAGATTTTTTTCAAATACAAAACAGTTCATCTTCTGATGAGAAGTAGTTTAATTACACAGAAGTCCCATTTATAAGCAGAGTATAAATTTATTTGGCAAAACAATACAATTACTTTGCCAATGGGTATAGAGCACCCCAGAGTCTCGCAGTTGACCATCCACAAGTAATTTGCCTTATCTTTCACAAACTTCCATGAAGCCATTATATAGATGACAGAATTAACGTGGAACTGATGTAACAGCATTTCTTAATACGACTCAAGTTTTTCAGATCATTGCCACTTGTAAACACAACGGCAGGAACCTGCAGGAATGCAAAACAGACTACCCAGAAACATTTTAACTATAATAACAGCTATGATAAATAACTGATGAACTGTCACTTATCATATTAGATATTGCTTCTGAAATGGTGTTGCAGGAGGTGGAAGAGGTACTGAAATAAGCAAGTAGCAAACTTGAAGAAACAATTTACAAATAGCATTGGGGGAATATTTTTCTTTACTGTTGTCCTAAGTTCCATTGTTCCTATAATGCATTAGTAGCGGAACCCCACCCTTGACACTGAATTTCACTGTGTACAGTGGGTACTATCTACATTCCTGGCATGCAGTTCTTCCTATAAATTGTCCACCCTGCAACAGTGTTTGAGACCTAGAGAAGTACAGGAGAAATGTTTCACATCCTGGGAAAACATGAGAAAAGCTGTAACAGTAAGGCGTACACCTAGGACCAGAGGTAACAAATCAACTTTCTCCCAAGAAGTTCAGCTAACCACAAAAGGGCAGGGTACCTACCAAAAAAAGCTTCCTGACCAAAATTTTAGAACCAGCATGAAAGCCATGTGAAGTTCTGCTTATTGCCTATTTAAGAATAAGATACTCCCCGAGCCAGCAAGTTGAGTCAACAACATATGCAATGAAGTTAAAAAACAATTTTGCATCTCGAGAGAACTACTCTTCCTTTTGAGGACAATACTGGCTTAACATTTCGCACATATAGACTACGTATTTTGTGAGTTGAAGGCTTTTTCTAAATAATCACCATCGGGAAGTATATTGCTAAGATGCTTAAGTAAAACAATTGCTCACAATATTTATCAAAATCATCAGAAACTATGTTATCAGTGTCAGGTTAGTTAATTTTCTTATTTAATTAAAAATACATCCCTGTTAATTTAATTTATTTTGCCATCAAAAGGACATAACCCATTGCTGAGGGGATATGTTGTGCTATATAGGATGACTAGATACTCAAGCAGTGCAAACCACTGGGAATAAATCCCATAGCCCAAAGACAACCCTATACACAGAAGAATACTACAAGATGTTTTCATCAAGTTGCAAAGAGAATTGGGGTTTTGAGTGCTTCTTCTTGACGTGTTTTGGACCAAGTTAATTCATAAAGCCAAGTTCATTTCAGAAGAACAGGTTCAGGAAGCAGGCAATTACTATTCATACAACTTCAAAACAACATGCTAAATTACAAAAGTACCAGGATGACAAGCATGTCTGAAAACAGTCAACACACTTTAATGAAAGACAGAACTTCCAAAGTTTTCTAAACCAACGGCCACACTGTTCATTTTGCTTTTTTGAAATGGATATCACATTTGGCGAATTAAGACAAACGAGGGTTTCATTAAAAAAAAATTAGAAAGCATTGATCAAACGCTCTGACAATTCTTTTGGGAGAAGCAATCCTGATCTCTTGAAAGCAGGGAGATGCTTACGCTGCAGTGAGATTGGCAGCTGTGCACATACAGGACTACCAAAGGAGAGAATTTGCCTTGTACTGCAACTGGGCAATGTAAATGGCAGCATCCAGCCTGCCAGTAGGAATCACCCACTTCCAGACCCTTGGCATTTAAAACCAAACTTACTTACAGACACAGTCAGGAAACAAGCAAATGTAACTTGTGGCAAACATCAGTAACAGCAGAGAAACTTTATTTATCCTATTTGCTGGGGAGTTTTGATTTCTCTTTAAAAACTAGAAGGGGCTGTTTGCCTTTTAAAGCACAAATACCAAGCTTCAATACCTGTCAGACTTTGGTTAAGGCCACAGAACGGTGTATCACAAAACATAAGACACAGTAAAGCCTGCCACTGAAACTAAAGTCTGTGTTAGAAACACAGACTCTGGTGTCATTACATTTATATGGCAAACCATTCTATCTATTACATAAAATAAGGGAAAAAAAGAGAAAGTCATTTATCTGAAGTCTGTTCTGAGCAGGCCTTTGAAAACAAAAAGATTGGCTGTTAAGGTGCCTTGCTCTAACCATATCTTTTACCATAGTGTTTGCAGTCTAACTGGCTGTTCTTATCTCACTGGACTGCACCCAGTAATTTTTCCCCAAGTCCTTCCGTATACACACAATACATATGTAATCCTCCACTGTTTTTCAGACTATTTCACCCTACATACCACTATCAACTATACCCTCATGGAAACACTCTATTGACTTTAAAAGAGATGGCAAACTTTATTAAAAAAAAAAAAAACATAAAAAACATACAAGTTGTTTCTCTACACGATTCCTGAACTGTTCTATGCATTTCCTAAATGCATCCTGGTTTCTAGAAGATGAGACAAAGCCTTTAGGATTATTGTTTTTCCAATAAATGGCATTCCAAGCAAGCCCAAGACACAGGTCTTCATGCAACGTGAACATCCACAGAAGCAGAGCCTCACAGACAAACTGAGAGCCAGCAGATACATACTAGGTGTGAGACAAAAGCAAAGGTGACGATAGGAGCAAGAGTGAGCTATGACGAAGGGGAGGATGGAAAGCAGACAGGCATTTGGAAAGCAGAGGGCAAAGGTAATGAACAATAGGTAAAAAAACATGTGAGCAAACAAAATTTTCCAGAGTGAAAATGGAATGCAGAGTGATGGTAACAACAGATCCCAGGTGTACTGAGTTTGGTCTCTTCCCACTGCACCAGTGCTGCTCCAGACTCCCGTTCGTGAGTGTTATACAGTCACCTCACTTTTCCCAACTGAACTTGGACCTCAGGAAGGATGGGACCCACTAACAGGTCCCCAGGCTATCTGTGGTTAAGAGACTGACTCATTTCTCTCCTTCCCTCCTCTTCCTCACTCACTCACTATATCTCTCCTTCTCAAAGGGATCCTTATGATTATTTAGCCTGTTCTCTTCTATAACAGAGCCCATGAAATTTCACCAAGTAGTAAATCCACACCAAGTCCATAACTTCTGGCTGAGCTAGACAGCTCATTTGAAAGACTACCAGGACTTTGAAGACAACATGTTAGAAAAACCTAACACGTTCCTAAGTGAGTCATTCCTATGCCCTCAGTTTAAAAAAAAAGTTTCTCTAAAAAATTGTCTAGTTTTGCTTTCAGCTACTGAATCTCATGATCTCTTTCTGCTAAATAAAGGAACCTTCTTCCAAACATCTTATAACACACAGCAATGTAGACACTAATCACACACTTTACCTTGGTTCTTTAGTTTCAGTAAGTTATGCTAGCCAAAGCTGTAGCCATTCTCAAGCTGGCAGCGTTGCTTTTAAAAACAGTCCCCAGAACAGGACATAATATTCCTGTAATTGTCCCTCTAATGCTATATAGTGGTAATAATATATCCCTGCTAAGCTACCCAAAGATAGCATTTATTCCATAAGCCACTGCATTGTACTGCAATTTCATGCTCAACCGGTAATACATCAGAGCACCAAATCATTTTCTGAGTCAATGCTTTCCAAAATACAGTCTCCTATCCCGAGTGACCTATATTCACAGCTTCTAGCTGTGACTTTCCACTGAGCCATGTTAAAATGCGTGTTGCTCAAATAAACGTAGCCCAACACATGATCAACGTTGATTTCTAGAAGAGTCTCTTCATTTGACACAAACTACATCAGTACTTGCAGTATTTCCCTACAATGCTTGCTGTCTTCTAAATTAAGAAAGATTTGAGTAGAATCATGTCAAAAACAGATGGATAATCACCTTCCACCCCCAGAAAGGCACCACAAACCTGCAACCAAAACCACAAATCAACATTGTTTCCTGATGAGGTCTGGCACTTATTTTTGGTGAGTACAACTGAAATCCATTTTATGTATCACACCAGACCCATGACTGTAATCAGCATCATACAGAAGTAAGTCAAACGCCTTAAAAGACTTGCATATATTTATGACAGTTAGTGTCAGCTGAATATAATTTGAGATAAATTTGGCAGTACATATCAACATGAAGTCTCATCAAGTGGCATGGATCATGGCACCATCCTTTAATTCTACACCAATTATGTCTTATATGCAACATTATACAGCTGCTCAACACATTCCTTCATGATCAATGTCACAGGATACAATCATAGAATCATTCATGTTGGAAAAGACCTTTAAGAGTATAGAGTTCAACCATGAGCCTAACACTGCCAAGTTCACCGCTAAACCATGTCCCTAAGTGCCAATCTCAATGAAGACCATTTCATTTACCTGTGTAAACCATAGCACAGCTTTTTTACCTCTCCTGCTGAACTTCCCGAGTACCTTGACCATCATTCAATACCTAAATCATTATTTCTCTTCATTCTTGGGTCAATTCTCTGAAAACTCACTGGAGTAGCTATCAAACCTCACACATTAAGAAGCTTTTGACATGAACAATCAATGTTCTACATCTTCTCTAGTTACTATCAGATCAGAAAGTATTTAGCAATTCTTAAGAAGTGCCAAGACATGGAACATTACACATCTATAATATTGATTTATTATTCTTTCCACGCATACCTAAAACTTTCCTCTTTGCCTTTAAATATGTTAACCACATATTTTCTATTACTAGATTTACTTTTTATTAGCAGCACATTTCATGACTGCCAATTTACAGCTATCAGTTTCCCACTTCCCCTGCCACTCCTTAGCCCCTGTTATCCATAAATATTTCTATTTCACCATTCACAGTTTTACCAGGGACAGCAGAAGTGCTGCAGCACCACCACTAGTCCCATTTTATGCAGTACCTGCTTGCAGTCATGCCACATAAAAACTGTGCATCTCCTCCCTTAACAGAAGCAAATCTGCCAGGGCTATTGACATTGTTCACTTCAGTTGAATGGGTTTGAAAAGTTACTGTTTTGGGATCACTTAAAAATTAATTACCTCTAGAATCGTTTCTTTCTTTTCCTTTTCAATCTCTCGTACAGAATAGGATATCAACACCAACCCCAAATATTAAAAAAAATTCAAAGACTATATCTGACCAGTTCTGTAGCACAGGAAGAAATTTTAGGCTCACAACTGCCAATTAAAACATCTGAAGAAGCACCTGCATGGATATTTGCATTTTGGACAGGTAGAGCCTACAGCACTGACATCCAGGAAGATAAACCTTTATTATCAGTATTTCCTGATTTTCAGGCATACACACACACACTTTGAAAACACACAGTAGATATGATTAATAACTAACCTTTTCAAGTTCATTAACTACCAAATACAATGCAGCTTAAATTTTACTGCTGCCCTCTGCCTCCAAATACTTCCACAAACTTGTATCAATTTTTAACGTCTTAGAAGGCTATCATGGCAAACGCATTCTGCACACGCAAACCGCACTGACCCCTCAAAAAACCACCCCACCCTTCCGAACACACCTTCTTCAGTCAAGTGTGATTTATTACTTTGTAAAACACTGGGGCCAACTTGGCACATACTCCTTCGCTTCCATTTCCTTCAGAGTCCAGGCTGCCGCTCAGAGAACAGAGCATGTCTTCGTCCCCCCTCAGCCCTGGAGCCTGTGCTTATCTCCCCGCCTGCCTTTCAGCACCCCGAGAGTGTCACGCACAGCTTCCGAGGGCTGCTCTGATCCATCTCCCCACTGATGTCTGCTTCCTTCAAGTATTGCTTATCTAGCCCTTGCAGCTACTGAGCAGCCCCGCTATCCTACAGCGGTTGTTTAACTTCTTTCAGAGATAAGAGCAGCTTTGTTCTTCGTGCACCAGGAATAACAACAACGCAGGGTGCGACAGCTCCCGCTCCTCTTGCTGCGCGCCATTAAAACAAAGCAGAAACACCTCTTTTACCGAGAAAAGCTCTTATGAAAGTAAAATCGGCAGCCCTGCTGCCCTTTTCTGACCTTCTGCCCACGCTGACTGGACATCCCACAACCAGCGCTACCTGCTGGATGCAACGACGTTAACACCCAGCTTTGCTTGCCCTCCTCCTGCTCACCCGACTGCACGCAGGGCCTCTCGGCCGCTCGCAGAAAGCTTCAGCCCTTACCCACCCGGGAAATAACCACGCGTGACCCGGCCGCTGCCCAGCCCTCCTTCAGCCCCTCCCGGTCACCATGACAAGGGAGGGAAACAAAATGGAGACGCAGGGCCAGAGTCTCACACGCAGGTTCCCCCCCGGCGGCCCAGCCGGCTGCGCTCGGCTCAAACCCCCCTCTCGCTGCTCGCCAGAGCCGGCAGCCGGCGCCGAGGGGGGACAGCGGGAGGCGGCAGCCCGGGCCCGGCTCCCCTCAGCGCGGCGAGGGCCAA
>VZTL01070237.1:0-17453 GCA_013400535.1 Scopus umbretta
GTTTCCAGGATCAGCTGCTCCATCACTTTCCGAGGGATCAAAGTGAGTCTGACAGGCCTATAATTCCCTGTGTCCTCCTTCTTGCCCTTCTTGAAAATAGGAGTGACATTTGCTTTTCTCCAGTCTTTGGTTACTTCTCCCCGTCACCATGATCAGTCAATGATTATCAAGAGTGGCCTTGCAATGACATCTGCCAGCTCCCTCAGCACTCATGGGTGCATCCTGTCAGGGCCCATGGACTTAATGTATGTCCACTTTCCTTAAGCATTCCCTGACATGATCCTCTTCCACTAAGGGTACACCTTCCTTGCCCCAGCCTTTCCCCCTCATCTCTGGGACCAGGGATTCCTGAAGGCTGGTCTTGCTAGTAAAGACTGAGGTAAAGGCAGCATTCAGTACCCTCAGCCTTTTCCATGTCCCATGTAGCCAGGTCCCTTGTGTCTCTGAGCAATGGGCTCACATTTTCCCTAGTCTTCCTGTTGTCCTATGTACTTACAGAAGCCCTTCTTTTGACATCCCTGACCAGATTCAATTCTATTTGGGGTTTAGCTTTCCTAACTTCATCTCGGATGCTCGGACAATGTTTCTGTACTCCTCCCAGGTTACCCATCGTTGCTTCCACCCTCTGTATGCTTCCTTTTAGTGTTTTGGTTTGGCCAGGAGTTCCTTGTTCAACCACATGGCCCTCCTGGCATTTTTGCCCGAGTTCTTATTCATTGGGATGGAACTCTCTCGAGCTTGCAGGAGGTAATCCTTGAACATTAACCAGGTTTCTTGGCCCCTCCTTTCCTCCAGGGCCTTATCCCACAGGACTCTTCCAAGCAGATCTTTGAGGAGGCCAAAGTCTGTTCTGCTGAAGTCCAGGCTTGTGAGGTTGTTGTTCACCCTCCTCCCTGCCCTTGGGACTGTGAACTGCACCAAGGCTGCCTTTGATCTTCACATCCCCAGTGAGCCTCTCCTTGCTGGTGAGTATGAGGTCCAGCAGAGCCCCTCTCCTCATTGGCTTTTCTGTCACTTGGAGGAGGGAGTTATCATCAATGCACTCCAGGAACCTCCTGGCTTGCTTATGTCCTACTGTGTTGTTATCATTATTATTTTGCAGACATTGCTATCTAAATTTGTGCTGTATATTGAACCTGTTATGCAATGTGTTTTATTCTGTTGACATAAACTGACTTCCATAGGTTTGGCAGTCCTTTGTACAGGATCCGCAGAACTGCCCCAGATTCCTTTTGCCAAGTCACCTGAAGGTCATCTCTTTGTGCGTGGGGAATGGACTTGGGACTGGACCCTTTCTACTATATTAAATGTATTATGTGTGCTGTAGCTAAGATTCCCGTTTCATTTTAAGCCATCAGTGCCACCATCAGAAACATGAGCTGCCTGCTACTATTAAGAAAAACAGTGCACAAAATGTTCAGGAAAAAGAAATATTCTTTTTCTAGAATTTGCAGTAGTCACCTCCAAAGTAATTACAGACTTTCCACACCCTGTAGGGCTGCCTGTTGGTCATATATAATAATGCTGTACTAGGTTGGGTTTTGTGTATCTGGTGACAGTAAAAAAAAAAAGCAAAAAATAAGAGACTGTTGAAGAAGCTTGAAGTCTTTTCTTGAAAATTTGTGATTTCTGCTCAGAAATCTGCAATTATGATCCAAAGAAACTTAAAAATTGATTTTTCAGTGAACACCAAAAGACACTCAAATGAGCAAATATAAACATTGAAAACAAATAAAAATAAAAACTGGAAATAGGAGTCTTAAGTATGGCTGAAAGCAACCAGGCAAAATAAAGTATCAGCATTGTAAGAAGAAAATATTTCAGGATCACAAAGATTTTCCACATTTCAGGAGTAAACTCTAGTTAAAAGCACTTAGCAGAAACTTAGCTTTTCTGGGCCAGGAAGAACGAGCTTTTATGTTTTGCAGCAGCTTCCCTAGCAGATATCTTCACTGGTATGCTAAAGACTGGGGTTATAGTAGTGTCTGGTTGCTCAGTGTAAGTCTGGGAGTCAACTTTCTGAAAGAAGGATTCGTTGTCCATTTAAGATGCTTTGAGTTGCACTCCCAGAGCCTTGGGCATATAAAAGGCATTTATCAGTCCTAAAAACATCTCCTTCCATTTTTGCACAAGGAGCGTACACAAAGATTTAGTGGCAATACTATCCACTAATACTATCTTAGCTGTTATTGATTTAAAAAAAGGGATAGACTTTCAGTTAGTGTGAACTGGCATAGCTTTGAAAATTTTACAAGGAAAACTTCAGTGCATAGAATAATTTCAGAAGAATAATCTTGAATTCCTGTGGAAGTGTTCATTTTCAACTCTACAGCATTTTCCCCAAAAATATTACAGAATTTGTCTGTGTTAAAAGAGAAAAGAGGTACAGCTGGACCAGAGGCCTAGATTAGATCTGACAACGACTTGTTTTGAATCCTAAATACCTAATCTATTTCTGTATGCATATATCATGTTTTCCCTTACCACCTCTTCTCAGAGCCAAAACACAAATCCTGCTGCATGTGGATACTTGGGCAAGTGTAGGCATGCCAAGCTCTCAGACAAACTCAGATGAATCAGGAACTCCTTTTTTCCAAGGTGGGAAAAGATTTATGGGTTATGGAAATGTTGACACTCTGTGAATGAGAAAAACAATGTGTCTTCAACAAATTCAGACATAAGGAAGGAGAGAGGTCCATGGAATGGTAAATAATATTTCTAATTTTATTGTGTTTGGTTGCAAGGTGATACTTAAATACTGTATCCCAGAGTAAAATAAGAATGACATGCCATTGTACTGCTGCCTAGTTTGCATAAATAGGCTATTTCTAAAGAATCGACACTTACAACTGCCATGCTTCTGACAGAAACTAATTTGTCTGAGCTATGTTTATACCTCTTTCATACCTTTCTTGAACTAAATAATTTCTATTTAGGTGAGCTAGTAGCTTTGTCATGCAGCAGATGTAATCCAGGCTCTAATTATGTCTAGACTTAGTTCAAATGCTCACAGCCTGCTTGCTTGGAAGTGAGATGATAAAAATATATTACCTAGCTCATTGCATCTTCAGTGCACAATTGGACTGAAGTTCTTTGCAGAACTAGGATCAGTTCTCACCATTATTCTGCCAAGGAAAAGAAGTTTTGTGATATCAAAATGTGATATCAAAAATTGATATCCTCGAAAATCTTAATGTTCACAGAATGGACAGTGGTATATCTTTACCTATTAGCAGAACAGAACCTGAACTGGATAAACCATACTATTACATCAAAGGTTCCTCATAACCCATAGTAGCTCAAACTTTATAGATTTCTTTTTAACATTATTCTTCTAGGTGCTGCCTGTTATGTTACATGATATGATATTCATATAATACAGCCTATCAATTTGTTTTGTAAAAATGATCAGAAATCTAACCTTTAACCAGGTTAGTTAAATTCTGACATCATTTATGAAGACAAGTCACTTCTAGTCATCTTCCTTTTCCTCCACAAAAACTTTTCATCATAAAGCTTTCCGGATCAGGACAGAGTTTGTTTCCCTGTCCATCAGAAGAATATGACACACCAGAAAAACCAACCACAAGCAGCACATAAACAACGCAGAGCTTTTTGCATTGATTTTCTGGGTTTGCTGGTTTGGGGTTGACTTTTACATTCAGAGAGGAATGTAAACCTTTCTGTGAAAGTCATGATCAAACAGGCTGGTAGTCACGGGTATGAAATACTAGTGCTTCTTGGAAACATCAGGCTGGTACACTGCCCCCTCTATTTGTGTTGCTAGCTGGACAAACAAGTTGCATATGGAGACTTTACTTTTGCTTCCAAAGCAGAACTTTTTTCCATTTCACTGACTGTAACACTACTCTACTAGGTGATGGGAAATTTCCTCTGTGAGTCAAGGTTCAGAAAAGGTCTGGAACTGCTGGAGAGTGAATGAACATAGGTGGCAGCACTGCCTCACCCTGGAGGTTACATTATTGCTCACCCCCAGAGGCATCTATGCAGGCAACCTTTCACATAGATAATTTTTGTTCCAAAACTACAGACAGGGAGACCATAAAATATGTTTCACCATAAGACAACCAAGTTTTCTTTGTGGAATGAAGTGAAACAAGCATTATAAAAAACATTTAAAAATAAGGTTCCCTGATGTCCTAGAGATATTTTTGTAAGGAGAGAGGAAAATGAACAAAAGTAAAAATCACTCTTACCGTTTTTTAAACTGCATCTTTTCTATCAATAGAAATAAAAATAAAACAAATGAAATATTTCTTAAGGTCTAGAAAGTTTTGAATTATAGTATTCAAAAAGACCTTGCTCACTGAACCTGAATTCTTCAGTTTACAAAAATGATTGTACCAAGAGAACATTGAGGTCACTGATATGAAAGACAGCAGAGAAAAGAAAAAGGTGGAATAAAAGTACAAGGGAAGTTCAACAAAACCAAAAGATGTAAGGAAGAACATATAAAGGAATCTATTTCTTCTTCTTCCTTCCATTTTCTTCCTTCCACTTAATTATTTCCTCTTTGCCATAATTTCCTTTTTTTTTCTCCTCAAGAATTCTCCCGTCTATCTCTCCAACATTTCAACAGAAATGGAGCCCACAGTACACCCCTTTCACCCCCCTGTTTGCCATCAGAAATTTAGGCAAAAGTTAGTGTGCAATTCATATATTGTCAATATGGGTTTAACAGAGAACTTGTTTCATAGACATGTTATTTTCTGAGACAATTCCTCCATTTTCAAAGCAGGTTAGAAGCTTCTTTGTAACAATATTTGTAGAAGCTTCTCTGTAATAATGAACTGGATGATCATTACGAAAGGAAAGAGATGGAAAGTATGCACTCAAGCAACCAGTGAAAGTAAGTAGAATAAGCAGACAACGTCTCCAAAAGATACACTGTAGCAAAAAGTTCTGGAAGAGCTGATGGAGCTAACTAATTCAGTGCTAGGAGCCAAAATTCTTTACTTTGTCCTTTAACATTAGGTAACAAATGCTCTCAGCAATGGGAGTAGTAAAATGACTTTTATGTCAGTCAGTCCTTGACATGGAAGTTCTACCCTTCCCTGTCACCTTGGAACTACAAATTGTCATTTAATGGAAGACTTGACCCAAAAATCTAGGCTATACACTGGGACCAAACAACAGGTGTCAGTGCTAACTTTATGCCTGGAAGCATTATGAGATGTTCCTCAGAACAGAACTGGCTGCACTTATTCAATTAAATTTGAATTATGGGCTGCTGGCTCTGAAAAGTTCTATAACGGACCACAGACATGGGGAGAGAAGTGTGTTTTGGAGGAAGATGCATGACATGAAGTATGCAAATTATGCACTTTGCAATTAACCTCCAACCCTCCACCAGTCAGCATGACTTTCAGGGCCTTAGGATCAGGGTTCTTTCACAGAAGGTTACCCTCTCAGAAGACTCTTTGCTAATTATCATCAGAGCCTTCCCCGAAACAGCCCACTTCATGGATTGATTTTTCAGGACTGTAAATTCCCATCAAGACAGTCAGTTTGATACAGGCCTACAGCAAAAATCAATCTCAAGATGCATTTTTTTTGGCAGTGTCGATCCTCAAAAGTCTCAATATATTAAATATATTGTTGACAGTTTTTGAAGTAAAAAAAGTTGGAGAAATGGAGCCAAAGCATTTTATGTTGCTTCATACTCAAACCATCATAAAGAAGATGCCACCTCACTGAATTCTGTGAAGGTGGAAATTAGAGAGAGAAGCCCTTTAGTCATTAATAATCTCATTCTGAATCCAAACCATTGCCTTCAACATAGTTTGTGACTGAAGTTTTCACCAAAATCAATCATAAACCATTGGCTTCTATGGATACCAACCTTCATCTGAACTCTAAATTATATAGGCGGCACAAAACCACTCTGGGTTTCTTTCATTCCCTAAACATAAATCTGAAATAATCCTTAAAATAGAAACAGCAAAGTGACTACTGCCCACAAGAAAATACATGACCTGGTTACCTAAATGAAAACGTTGTCTAAGTGCACTATCAACACCAGACCTGTACATGTCCATGCAGATCACACAGGACACAACGGTATCTAGATTCTTTCAATTTTCCTTCCATTCTTCCTTTCCCTAACCGTTAACTCTACCCAAATTCTACCACTATGCTCCCCAATGTAAAGCATAGGATATTGGCTCTGAACACAGTGCTGAACACTGTCCATGGGCAGTGAGAGTTGGGACTGAGGATTTAGCATCCTCCTGAGATCCACCAGCCTTGTACACTCCTCAGTCCAACTCCATCCTAATCTGCAAAGCCCCTGACACAGAGGTTCATACAAAAACATGCCTCCAGTGCCTTCCAAGCCCAGCCCTTACTTCAGCTATGCCTACTATTCTCTCTACACTGCTGAGCAGAGCTTTCTCATCCTTCAACATTCCCTGTGCCAAATAGTAATAGCATCTGTGCACAGTTGACTGAAAAATTACCTCCCTGAAGGATAAGGCATGAGGTCTTCCATTCAGGCATCCTCCTCTCTTCCCCAAATTAACCTTAGTCCCCACCCTACTCAGACATGCATAGAGGTGCCAAGCCTCAAGCAAAACTCAAGGTGTGGGCATTGACCTCTATGGACACCAACCTCCGTAATATCTCAGGGACCATTCTTAAGGCACCACAAAGAGAAGGGTCAGCTATATCTGTGTCCTCTTCTCTAATCTTCTTAAAGAGGCAGTCAAGCCATCCTCCAGAGCCATTCTTTGTGACACTCTGCTCAGACTGCTTTTTCTTCTGAAAAGTCTTCAGCTTCTGATCATTTTGGACACCATTCTACAATAAGACATGCCTTCATTGACTTGGATCTTCAGACTGGATGTCTGCAGGCAGTAGACAATGGCAGCTTTGGGTTGTTCTTTCCAGGTGTTGACTAACTGGGCAGAAAGTTCACAGTCTTGACTTAGGAGCTAACACAAAAAGGCAGAGTGGGGTGTGAAAAACTTTCAAAGAATTTTGTGTAACTTAGAGCTAGAGACTGTTGCTATAAGACACATAATTTACACAATTCTTTGAAGGGCCATAAGGACTTTTACCCATGTTTCACCCAGTCTTACTGTCTGGATTGAGGTTGCCTGCATCTGATTCCCAGCTGAGTACCCAGTTTTAGAATTTAAGTAATGCAGACAACAGAGTTACACCTGTAAAATGTCTAAGGAGTTTTCTAAACAGCTATACATCCTGAGTCATGGAAAAAAACCCACATTGTTCATACTGATAGCAAAAGCATCTATCCAAAGTCTGAGGGAGTAATAAAAGTAAAGACGTTTTGACCAGAACAATGCAGGAGGCTTGCGTGCCTTACTAGGAATAAAGTATGCAACACTTACAATCCACGTCTCGCCTTCTGACTAGTCTCGTTTTGAGTATGGGTCTTACGACCACTTTCTCTTCCAGTTCCATTCCCTCCCCAACATCAAAAAAATGTAGCAAGACCATCTCTTCTCAGTCATTAGCCATGAGGTGCTGAAAAGTAATAGCAACAGCTAATCAGAGCCCTTTATATCATAGTGGTATGAATCCTAAAAGGGGCTTGATAGGACCACTACATGGGATATCTGTCCTAGAAGAAGTCTATCCTGTATGAACACAACTGGGATGGCTTAGTGAAGCTATCTAACATGTCATGCATGTCTAGTCTGGGAAGCTCACAAGAGCTACCTAACAGAATGTGGTGGCCATGGCTCCAACAGCTAACTGAAAATAAGAAGGAGGCCCTCTTCACTGAGATCCTGCATAAAGCAACATTCAATGTGTTACAGATTTCCATGCAGAGCTCCATCCTACCTTTCTAATATTTTCTTACTACTTAGTACAGGACATCTGGAGAGAAGACAGGTAACACTGCTGTGTCATTCAGCAGTTCCAGGGTTAGGTGTTCCCTGCTTCCCTCCTGATCTCGGAGAGCGCTCACAGGGGGGGATTCATCAATTCATCCTCCTCTCCTGACCCCTGGTTCCTGGCACCAGACCCCAGATCTCATTGCTGGTCTCTCTCAATTCAGACATCCTGTGCTTCTTTCCTCTGACAGTCCATGACCAATGATGGACATGACATGCTCACAGAATTTTTAAAGCCAAAGAATCGCTTATTTTAGCCAGAAAGAACAAAGCATGCACAGATAAGGATTTCAAACGAGAACATGAATGTCTGTTTTATTTTTCCTTGCTGTAAAGGTGGCCTAGGTCATGGTCTTCCTCAAGTTAGACAGTCATAAGAAAACAATTTTCAACTCATTGAATTAATCTGCGTGCAATGTAGGAAGCTGAAAAAGGGGCAAATCAGACTCCAAAATAATTTTATGAATATTGTTAAAAATGATTGAAAATTTTAAAATATGAAGCCTAAACCCGACTTTTTCCTTTCCCTGGGCATTTTGCCCTCTCCTGTCTTACGGAGGTTTGACCCAGTTCCCACTGAAAACTACAACTGAAATGACTGGAAACATTTAACTGAATGTAGTGGACATCGGAGTAGGACTTCATTCACAGTGATTCACACACTATCCAGTAACTGGAAATAACACATATACAACTTCCCTCTTGTTGAGAAGTTAACCCATCATTTCAGGGATGTCCCAGTGTTCCCCTCTGATATCTCACATTGCAATATCTCTACATAATGCCTGATACTATTTGCAGCTGGCAAAAAGATTTCCACTTTACTCGTATGTGAACTCGACAGTCATTATCTGAACTCTGACGAGGACAGAACATTACAGCAAGCTCTTCAGCAATGCAGTAGATAGTTACCACACCAAGCCTGTCCTTTCCTGTAAACAACTTCTCCTTAACCTATTTTCAGACACGCAGCTGTCACATCCCCAAATACTTCAAAAAACATTTGAAAGTCTGGGTTGAACACTGCTGGCAACAGCTCAGTTTCCCAGTCATAACACAGAATAAATCTGTTCTGCAAGCATAAAAACTTCCTCTTAGGCCAAATCAAGGCTATGTAGCAAATACACACAGCAGCTGGGATGAGCTGGGATCATAGTCCATATACTTCTACTGGAACTGGGAAACACATCCTTTTGACCATGGTGTAAACAGTGTATCAGACATCAAACTAATTTAAAAAAAAAATACTTTCCTAATGGAAAAAAATTTGAAGAATAAGGCAATCGCATATTTCAAACACCAGTCACGTTTCTCAGTGTACTTCTAGAAAACATGTTTATTAAAATGAAAAGTGTAGGATAAGACAGGACTAGACAGGGTCCCTTTCCAAAGGGAGCTGTGGAAAAAATAATTCAGCTGACATGGTTACAGGGGAATTGTTAGAGGCTATTTACATAAAGGAAAGCAATGCTTTTCTGGCTCTGGCCTGGGCGCCCTTCAGCTTTTTTCAGCATCTAGCACACCCAGGCAATGTCTGTGTCATGGGACATCCCAATGGCATGCTACTGCATTTTTGGTCCCTTATCAAGATGACGAGTGTCACTTAAAATGCCACCCTCAGAACGCTGTGTTAATCGGCGTGCTGACTCTGTACAACTGTGAGAGAAGCTCCTAAGGAGAGTGTAAAGGTCACCTGCATAGCTAATGCATTTGAAATGTTACGTGCTATATATTGATGTAACGCCAGGAACTCTGATGCTAAAGCATTAACCATATCCTGCAAGCTGATCAATACCAGTCTAAACTTTACAATGCTGGCAGGAGTTTAGATTACGTTGATACAAACAGCAAACAAAGAACAGCTGGAAAGATATTCAGCAGCAGGGAAGATAGCAAGGCACCCAGTCCTTATCACAGCACTGAAAAAGAATCGGGAGAAAAAGCTTTGGATGATCTGCATTTGTCCCTTTATGTATTCCTTCTGAATTGTTGGAACGTGTTTCTTACCATAGAGGGGAAAGATAATGGAAGAGGTAGTGAATGGATGGAAATAACCTGACGTGATTTACGTTCCGATGAGGGTGGTGAGTCACGACTCCCTCGAGCAGGAGCATTTAGTCTCTAAGGTATATAAATAACATACTTGGAAAACTGCAAGTTGCAGGTTGTAGCCTTGTTTTATTTGGCTGTCCTAACTTTTAACTGGGGTTCAATAGATCCAATTTTTCAATTTCAGACCATTAGAGAGAAGAAGAAAAGGAGGTTGTAATTTTTTTGTCTTGACTACCTCATGATCTTTTCAGCACATAAAGGTCACCTACAGCCGATATCAATAATCACACTCTTTACAGTTTCCTTAAAGTTCATCATTTTAGTGAACCACTTCACAGGTTACTAAACCAAACGAAATTACTTCTCAGCAAGAGTGAATTGGTGCCTTTCCTATATAATTTTATGTGTTCCCTCTGGGTCTTCTCTACTCCAAGGCATTCAAGCATTTGGCACAAGACTTGAAACATGAACTGACTGTAAAGGGCTAGAATTATCTGGATGTTTCAAAAGTACAATTTTAGATAGATTTCTCCAGGAATGGTTAAACAGGGCACACACACCCTCTTTATTTGAAAGAGAAAAGTCTGGCAGTCAAAATGCTGTAATTTGTCTCTTTGAGAGTGACTTGGGGTGGAAATTTATCCCACATTTTCAACTGTACAGTTAAATTCAGGATGTTGGGCAGACCTAGCACCTAATTTTTCAAGGTGATACGGGTTCACAACTCTGACTGAAGTCTCTTAGAGCTGCAGGGTCTCACAGACTTTATATTAAACAGCCAAAACTGAGTCACATAAAATTACAGATTGCTTTTCAAAATGCAGTCCACTGCTCCTTCAAGTCTTTTTTATGAAAAGATCCACATACTGTATTTCACAGGAAGAGTCAAAAGTGTAATGAAGGCTTGACTAAGATTTTTCAAGGGGAAATGTAATGTAAGTGTTTTTATTAGTTTACTTTTACAAAATCTCGTATTTTTCTCAAGGCCTTAAGGAAGGTCACTTTCCATAAAAATCACATCCCAGCTAGGATTCTCAGCACTGATTTGAATCTAGTAAGGATTTTATTTTTTAACTTAACTATAAGCAATTTAACAAGGCTGTGTTTCCATATATGAAAGATTAGCATACATCTTATTTGATGCGCACGCTGTAAGACAGCCCAAAATACCTGTAGAAATAAAGACAGATGTCCTTGTTCACTTCAGCATGGCAACACCCATGCAAGATCAGTGTAAGTACCTTACCCAAATTATTACTCTGTTCTTGCTGGAACTACATGCACATTTCTGAATTCCAGGTTGCTGCTTTGATAACTTCCTTATCACTGTTTCTTAAGCTTCAGCATATAGGCAGCTACAAATAGGAACAGGTTTTCAGGCTTCCACATAGCATATCTGGAATGGAAAGCAGAGGGAAAACTGGTGCTCCAGCAGCTATCCCATGGAAAAACACTGCCCTCCCTCTCAGCGCTCACTGAAATCTAGCAAGGTCTCTTGTGGTGGTTACCAATTTTTCTCTTGGCTAGAGTATCTTCTGGTGGTTTATAGTAGATTTATTGCTTGATTGGAATATTAAAATTTCATAACATTTCTCCAGTACTGAATGAACCAGCAAGTAAGCTTATATTTCTTTCTGGGAATGAAGAAATCCCCAAATATTCAAGCTTACTTAAATATGTATTAATAATGACTAGCCATGAAATGGAAGACTTGACGATTCACACTTCAAGAGTAGTTGTGTGAGTGTGTAAAAGGAAATTACAATGTTTCCTATCAGATGTAAATGGAGACCTTACACATTTCAATAAATAATTTTGTGCAGTGAAAAGCTATCTTGTTGATAAAAGAACTTTTTCCATTTAAATTTATAATTCAATTGGTCTCACAGGAGACAAAGACATTTTTCATTTCCATATCACAGACTGTATTCTACTGTGAGTATGTTAAAACCTTTTCTTTCAAAGGTGGCTTTGTGAAACCAATGCCTGCGATCATATTGTTGATTTTTTTGTATGCAGGTATTATGTCCCAGATAGTAGAGAATCAAGATTTGTATTTGCACACATTTAAACTTATTAAAAATGGGTAAACATGTCAGATTAAACTCTACTTTCTTCATTCAGTAATTTTTAATGCCTAGGGGTCCTTTCCCAAGTAGAAACTAACGTGTGTTTCTGAATGTTTGCCTATAAACATAACCACCACAATTCATTTAGAATATTGGTGTCATTTAAATGAGTGAAATGAAGAAATATTAAACTAGTGTGGGTTTTTATGTCACTTTAGGTAGACTGAAATTTTGGAAACCAAGTACCAGCATATCTCTGATTATTTTATTTTTCAGTTCAGTGGCTGTTAGATGAGCACTACATCGACAAATTAATTTGAAAGTGCCAATGTGGATAAAGTAATAAAAATATTAAAAGAATTAGAGTTAAAAAAAAACCCATATATTTTCACTGCATAGTGAAAATCTGTGTATTTCGCTAGAGTCTAGTATACAATGAGGTTAAAACAAATCAAGAGCTTCCCATGTTTAAGTTGCTCTTAATATTCCAGCAATGTTGCATTGATGATTTACCCATAATTAGATACCTGTTAGTCATATGACACAAAAATGTTGTTGTACTTATTTGGACCCAATGGCAGACAATGTTAATTATGTACTGCAACATTTTTTATTGTACTGGTTCTTTATCAGGACTGTGTATACACATTTTGATATTTAACTGCAGCTATTATGACTTAGCCTGTGGTTATACGTTTCATCAAATGAGAAAACTCCCATAGGCTTACTGTGTGGATATCTTCTGTAGAGTACAGTATGGAAACTCAGCCTTTATGATATCAACTTATTAATATCTGTGAGTTCACACTTCAGTAATAATAGTCACAACATTGCAAGTAGGAAACAAACTTCCTCTGGGTAATCTGAAACACTAGGAGGAAGAGGCATTCCAGTAATACCATAAAATCCACATCTCTCTTGAAAGGGTGGCTGGATAAAACACTGTAGCTGGTCCTCTTCCAGATGATGTCTCTTGCCTTATCTCAGTATTTGCTAGGCTAAATTTCTCATTCAAGTTCCTATGTCAGACACTAAAAGAAAATAAATTCTTCCAGATCTGATGAAAGAAATGCTGAGGGATAACAACTGGGGAAACGGAGTGCTTTCTAAGATCAGCCTCAGACAAAATAACCTGGACTAACCATTCAAGGCTATCGTTTTGAGCAGAAACTCAAGCCACCACGTCCACTTTACCCAGTGTCCTGCTACAGTCAACAGTATCAAGTGTAGCTGACATAAAGTAATTACCAAAAACATCTCATCTTACCCGGAATGGTCCACACTGAAAAAGAAAAGCAGTATGCAGACCAGTTCAAAACCTATGACTCATGTAAGGGTTACAGGTGAAGCTAGAGCTCCTTCTTCTGAGGGTGAGGTTTTTCTTGTCTAATCCAAAACTTTGGAAATGAGTCACCTTGTTCCACTAACTCTGTTCCCATATTCCTACAGAAAAATGTCGCTGTTTTCTGATTCTGCTGAAACATATCTAGGCCATGCAAGTTGTGTTCTCCTGGTAGCATTCACCTTTTTCTGACTTTTCAGAAAGTTGTCCACCTTTTTTTTTGCCTAGCTATATACTTTAGATCAGCGCCAGCCCACACTGGGAGTTCACCTCTATTTCCTCTGCAATGGTGTACTTGGCTGGAGACTACTATTCCCCTACTTAGTAAGCAGCCTCCTGAATTCAACATGCGCTAGTGACAAGCTTTTCAGGATAAATACTTTTGAGTGATATTTTATCACAGTTTGAGTCCTAGCTTTTTTCCTGAAGCTATACACCAAAACCAGTTTTCTCCCTCTCTGCGATCTCCAGACTCCCAGTTTGAAACACACACAGCTAATCTCGCGCAAGCCTCTCGCTATATTTTGGAAAAGCAGTTTTGAAAACGGAGACCCATTCTCCTTTTCCCTGGTTTTAAAGCAGTTAACACACAACTTCAGACATGGATAACAAAGGCAGAGAATGAGGAAAAAGGGTGACTCCTGTTCAGGGCTGCCGGGTGGCCATGCGCATCCTGATGTTTACAGCTCCAAGCAGGCTGCCGGCCGGCCGCGGCTTTGGCAGTAAAACGACCTAGCTACTGTACTCTTGACTTTGGCAAACTATGAGCGGCTGGGGGAGATTGCGCAAGCGCCGGAGCAGCTGCAGGACCTTTCCCTCGCTGAACTGGCGGCGGGGCTGGGCACGCCAGCCTGTTTGTGTACTGCTCCACAACCTTTCACCTACTTCGACTGTTTTGGCCGCATCGGGAACCCTCGGCAGCTCAACAGCTCCTGCGGCTGCAGGGTCGGGTGATAGAAAGATGAGAACGGGAAGATATGACCCTCGTTTGTAATGCTATTTCTGTGCTTTTTTTTCCATGCAAAGGGCTGCATAAATATTTGGAAAACAAATGTGTTAGGGGATTGAATTATCAGTCCAATTGCATAAATGCAGACCCATCTGCAGGTGGAGGGCGAGGGCTTTGCCCACAGCACTGCTGGAAATTTCACAAAATGCTGCAAATACAGCTCATGCCCTTCAGTCACGAGACCATTCCTTCTGCTTACGTTCAAAACTTTCTAGTGCTACCGCTAATTTCCACCCTGACTTACTGCTTCTCCTGGGTCATCATTTACCCTTCCTTGCAGAAGCTGAATTAGAAGCTGCTTTTGTCCCTAGTAGAAAACGTTAGTCTTGTTTCCCACAGGAAAAAACTTCAGTAACATCGCCTGGTCACCTGTCTGCCAAACCATCCCTCCTAACCTTTTCAACCACATTTGAACAGATAATCAACTTCCTACAAACTTTGCACAAACTGGCAGATGGTTTAGGGAGAACAGATTCAAATTTTGGTCCACATTGAGGAAAAGGCAGAGGAAACAGCCAAGACTTATTCTCCTAGAGAGCAGCAACCCCGCTGGTCGTCGTGAGGTCAGGAGAGGGCACCCAACGCAGCTCAGCATACTGTGTCTCCAGCATAGTTAGCAGGTAGGTTAGTAAGAAAAGCCATAAATTTGCGTCCCCATGAAGAAAAAGGTAGGGCAAAATCAGCCAAGACACCTTCTATTAGACATCAGCAACGTGGCCAGTTGTCACGTACTCTGGCTAGCCAGGAACACGGCTCTGACCTAAGAACAGCACGTTGTGTCTCTGGCAGTGGGGAGGACATAAGGAACATCAAGGAGGGAGAGAGCGGATTGTGATGGATAGCATTTAGGGGACAAATGGACAGGAATCCGGGCTTCATTCGTTCCACTTTTCTGGACGCAGCTGCTGTGCAAAAAAAGCAGGATGTTAACACAGCTCCATTTTATTAAGGACAGTTTGCAAAACACTACTGTGACTGAGCAACTGAAAGCGTTGTTACTGCCTTTCAAAACTTGCCCCAGGACAATTCAGACGAGGAAAGTTAAAATATTAAAGCAGCAGAAATAAGACCCCAATACTGCAGTTCAGAATCTGGCACAGTCCTTCACCATCAAAATGCTGTTCTCCAACACTGGCACTTCTAACTGTCACGTGCACTGAGGCTTCAGGAGGAGGGGGGAAACGGTGGAGAGGAAATAAAGTGAGAACAAACAGTACTGCAGTCAGGATAGATTGTGGAGTTATTTGAAGTGGTTACAATTTTCACAGCCTAGTCTTCTCTACATGCAGCTTGGCTGACAATGAATCCTGATATATTGTCACTTTCGTGCCTAAAACTTAGCTGTCTAGGCCAATATTCAGGACATCCTTAACATTAGTTCCCAGATATATCATTTATGTTTACAGGTAGGGAAAGTTATATTGTTTAGAACCTACTGTATTGTATAACCCATCATACACAGAGGAAGAAGCAAATCTGCATTATGAAGGAGACACACTTCCAGAAGTTCATTGGAGTAGCAAAACTCTGTTAATTGTTGCACTGCTGATGCACAGAACTCTTGCAGAAGTTTGTTTTGTTTTGAAAAGCACGCAGGTTTCGAGTTACTGGAGCCTTGCCCTTTTGATAATGGGGGAAGGCAACATGCTTCCTATACTTCCTGCAAGTACAGTGGTACTGTTTGTTGACAGCTGAAGTGAACATGTGAGATTTTTGTTCATCCCTTACTACGTATAACTACCAGGAAAACTATGAAAAAAACAAGTCGCTGTAAAGAAAAGGAGTGTAAACTACAGGAATCATTCCTAGTAGGCTTTTCCTCTATTCAGAGTAGAGAGTGTTATATGACTATTCACAAAGGTTATTCAAGTTACTTAAATTAAGCAGGCTCAGCACACCAGCACAATAAAAATGAAGTATCTCAACAGGAGCAGAAATAGTGACCTTATAAACTAAAATAACTGTCTAGTGCAGAGGACTTTCTCGACTCAGATTTTATTGCAAAGTGTTAATCTTGAGATTCTTGCTTCCCATTGATTAGTAGCTTCAGGAAGAACATGAAACAAAACAAAAGCTATCGTACCCATGCTCCATAATTTAAACAAATTTGTGGGATATTTTTACTCCATGAGTCATCTGCAACTCGCAGGCAAACAGAGTTAAAACAGTCAAA
Source organism: Scopus umbretta (assembly GCA_013400535.1). Classification (NCBI taxonomy): domain Eukaryota; kingdom Metazoa; phylum Chordata; class Aves; order Pelecaniformes; family Scopidae; genus Scopus; species Scopus umbretta. Next base: position 16,529 of record VZTL01070237.1, read on the forward strand.
AGCAAACCCCAACATCTATTCTCAAATTTTCAACTTCTGTCAAGCTCAGGAAAAATCAAAATGGTTACATTTGTTATTACTGGATGTCTTTCTTTCGCTTTATTTCACATTTTGTAGGCCAACATTCAGTCACTGTGGTAAAACCCAATATATCAGATGGAACAACAACAGAGTAACTCTCCCAATAAAATAATAAAACAGGGAGCAATAAAATAATAAAACAGAAAGTACTGTGGAAGTAGAAGAGTAAGCAGGGATAACAGACATAATGACTAGGAAGACAAAAATGAGATAAAGTTCAAAAAAGTCTGATGATAAGCTAAAGGGTTCTCTGCCTATCAAGCACTGAAATATTAATTTCTTTGTAGGAATGTATCTTTCTTCCCACGAAAAAAAACCACACAAATTTGTGTGTGTGTAAACATAGGCATCTAAAACTCGGTCTGAGAAGCGTTAAGGCTATAACCTTTTGTATCGTCCTTTCACTGCCATGTGGCCCTGCCGTTACTGACCAAGACTCAGGACGTCAAGAAGTCCTTTGCCGACCCTAGCTCCGCTCTTCCGTGCGTCAGGCAAACCCTGCCTTTAGGGAAGCGGACTTGGCGTTTCGGGAAAAAGCCGGGCAGCACCGGAGAGCAAAGCTCCCTCTCCAGCAGAGAGGCGTGCAGGCTTTTCCCAGCTCATCCCTGACCCCGGCAGACGAGCTGACGGCGAGCGCGCCGTCCGGGCCGTCACCTCACAGGTCAGCAACACAGGGCGTACGTACGGGTCACGAGGCGATTTGGGCCTCGCGCGTCACCGCAGCGGCTGTCTTCAGGAATCTGGGCGCTATTCAGCCAGGTCACGGTGATGACCTACATGTCACGAACCCTGTGGCTGGGATCTGATTTGGCTCCCTCGGCACCTACACGGCCTCCCTGCGCCC
>VZTL01070237.1:17915-46882 GCA_013400535.1 Scopus umbretta
AGCCCCGCTCGGGGACCCGCCGGCCCCGGGGGTGGCGGCGGCGCGGAGGTCGCCTTGGGCGACCGCCCTCGGCCTCAGACCCCGCCGGCCGGTCGCCAGGCGGCGGTGGCCCGTGGCCGCCTCGACCGAAGCTGAAGATGCGCTCCGGCTCCGTTTGGGTGGCGTTAACGGGGTGGGAGGGGGCGGCTCCGGGTGCAGCCGGCTAAGGGGTGTTCCCGCGTTCTGCGGCACGCGTGATGGGGGGCAGTCCGTAGCCGTGTCCTGACGGAGCGAACGAGCTGTCCCCAGAGCCGATTACCGCTTTGGCAGCGGCGAAGCCTGGGCTCGCATGACGCGTTCAGACGTCACCCTGAAGAAGCCCGTGTTTTCGAAGGCTGGAGCGCTGCTTCTAGAGGATTACAAATAAGTCCCGTGTCTAAACGGGAAACGTACGAGTATTCCTCCCGGGAACACGCTGTATCGTGCTGTCGGGTAAACAACATTCAGCACAAACATATACGTACGCTTCGGGGAACTGCCCAGCAGTAGCATGATGGCTGCAAAGGAATATAGTGCAGAAGTCTGTGGCAAGACAGCAGTTTGTACGTGTGTCTTGACGCTTCTTAAAGGAGATTTTTATTCTGGATTTATTCATAGGCTCAACTAATGGATGCGAGAGAACCTCTTTTGCTTTTTTGCGACAAGAACTTCCTGTGAGGTTTGCAAACATACTGAAAGAAATTGATCTTCTTCCTGATAAATTACTAGGCACTCCATCAGTCCAATTAGTAAAAAGCTGGTAAGTAAGAGCTACTGGAAATCAGCCTGTAAAATAACATAGCTTTGACAACTTGGTTGTCATAAACTTTTTTGAATAGTAGAAGGCAACAACAAAATATGGTAGGAATGCAGGTCCTTTATCAAAGCTGAATTGCAAGCTGTTTCACACTGCCCTTTTCTAGCATACTGAAATTAAATTGAAAACCAACATGGTTATGTTGTTATTATTAAGTAGTTTGGTTTTTTGTTTTTTTGTTTTTTGTTTTTTTTTTAAAACAGTTTAAAATAGCTGGTAGAGCAAATCTCACTTCTTACCCCTTAAGAAGGGAGAGAAGAAACCATGTTCTGTTTTCACGTAGCATTACAGACTCTCAAGAGCTACACAAAAATGGGAAAGCAGGCTATATACTTGTTTGGGTCTTTCACTGATGGAATTACTAACAGAGCTTCTGTTCCATAGCATGTTGCCTTGGCTTGTGCAGCGAGTGTTTGGAATTCAGTTAACATAATCTCTGTGGTTGACACCATGGCTGAATCTGATTTCAGCCTTGCTTTACTGGCACAGTTGCAGCATTTGCAAGGGTGGCTGACGTAAAGGGCAAAAGTATTAGAGGGAGATCCAGAAACTGTTCTTAATCTAGCAAACACCTGTGCCTTTGCAATATACGTCAAGGCTGTCAGATGTTAGCACAAGAGGCTCAAGTGCTTAGCTTGTGCCAGAGCTGATCAGATTTGGAAAAATTTCTCTTAGATGGCTTCCTGATCAGTATTGTCATTTGGATCTTCTTTTGAAACACTTCTCAGGAATTGTGGGGGGATCCTGTGGATCTAAAGTGAGGGTTTAAGATTCCTTTTGAGGTGGCAGGCGCAAGAGAAGACTCTTAGAACTTCTAGGGATCAGGCAGTCAAGAAGTATCCATCTGTGATTCCATGCTTGGATGGAACTTTGATGCTTCAAAGATACTTCAGACTTCTAGCTGACTTGTTAAGAGAACAAGACAAAGTATTTTTCCTGTGCCTAGACTAATAAAAATCAAATGACTAGCATATCGTTCTTGTGTTCTCTTTCAATAGGTACATCCAGAGCCTAATGGAGCTGGTTGAGTTCCATCAGAAAAGCCCGGATGACCAAAAAGTCTTATCTGAGTAAGCTTTTCATTTATTTCTTTGAACTCTTGATCTCACATTCCACTTCTCACAATGTAGTCAGTTTAGAGTAACAGCTGTCATGAGCCGAATTTGATAATCTAGTGTGAAGTGCTGTGCATGGAGCAAGCTGGTTTAAATCTCTGATCATGTTTAGCAATATTGCGAATAAGTATGACCAGTTGCAGCTTGGTTTCAAGGGTATATGGCCTGAGAAATATCAACAAAAATTATCTGTGATGTCACATCCTTGCTTCTTTCCAAGATGTCAGCTAGGGATCTTTTTCCCTTCCTCTGCTCAAACTATTATGAAAGAGTAAACAGGCAGTGAATTTGACATGGCTAATGATTACAACTTTTGTATTAAAAAATATTGAACTTCTGGTTTAGGTCAGTGAGGATTTACTTTTAAAAGAATGGAAAAAAAAAGACTATTTTAATATTAAGGTTGTTATGCACTTATCTGTCCTGCTGCTGGATTAGATAAAGACATTGTACAAAGCTTGTTTCCATGTAGTCTTAGAATGATGTTCTAAAAAGATCTTTTTTTGACCTAGCTTTATAGATACGTTGATTAGAGTCCGAAACAGACATCATGATGTGGTTCCTACAATGGCACAAGGAGTAATTGAATACAAAGACACTTTCAAAGTAGATCCTGTCACCAATCAAAACATTCAGTACTTTTTGGATCGTTTTTACATGAGCCGTATCTCCACCCGGATGCTAATGAACCAACACAGTAAGTAAAAATTTCTGCTGGAGGAAAAACTTCAGTCTAATGAGAAACATGTTAACGTAAACATTTCTTAAAACTGTTGGAGATCTGCCTCAGATGATCTCGTGTGACACTGAAAAGTTAGAAACTGAATGTATGACTTGTGAAGGAAAAGGGAAAACTTCCTTTCTAGACTACAGACTAATTGTAGTAAGTCTTATGTGGAATATATAGGGATCTCATTCCTTATGTCTGAAAAGCCTTTAGATACTGAACTACAGAAAAGCCAACATAGTTTGCTGGCAGTAGATAGCATTTTTTAACTTGCGAAAGGTGTAAACAACGCTCAGTATTTTATGTGACTATATGCTGTGAACAGACCGTATTAGTCTAAATTTAAGGCTCTCTTATAGTACTGTATTTGGGACTAAATATGGTATTGTTTTCATCTCAAACAGCCCTTCTTTTTGATGATAAATCCAGTTCAGGGCACCCAAGACACATTGGAAGTATTGATCCTTGCTGTGATGTTGTTGAAGTAGTGAATGGTATGTATTCTCAGATCCGTAACGTTTCTCTTCATGATTGGTACTTACAGCTGATTGCAAGCAATTTGGGTAACTAAGATGTGTGGTATAGGATGCTGACTAGTTTTTACTGAAATAGCTGAAAGCAGTCTGTCAAAATACGAGCTTTTATAGGACAGAATTTAAAATACATCTTTTACTGCTACTTCGTATTGGAATAAGGCCTAGGAAGTGAGATAGGAGTTAAACTTGTCTGTGGTGTTGAGATCGGCCTTACCTACTGGTAGATAACAGATGCATCTGTTTTTACAGAATTATCAAATTGTACTGAAGACTTACCTGTGCTGCTGTAACTGCCTACTTATTCTCGTTTCTAATACACACAGTGGATGCAATGTTATAATTCCTTTGAAACACAGGCTTACATGTCTGTAACATCTTAGCAGCTAATGCAGTTAAAAAAGCATATTTTGCCATGTATTAGAATGGATTTCTACAGTGTTTGACACTGCATTTCACATATTTTTATTTAAATAAATGTTTCAGATGCTTTTGAAAGTTCCAAGATGTTGTGTGACCAGTATTACTTAACATCTCCAGAACTGAAACTTACTCAAGTGAACGGTAAGATAAGAGCTCTTATGTCCGTCTTCCAACCAGTAGCCAAACTGCTGCTTTTACTGAATCAAAAGGCTCCCGCTTCTGTAGCCGTAGCGGTACATACCAGTTGATCTGTCTTGGGCTAGTTCCTTTTCATTTTCCGTGAGAAGCACCTCATTTAATCTCCTGTGTCAGAGCTCAAATGTCATTATATCTTAAACCCTAGATTTCCTGAGGTAGTATTTATGAATTCGAGAGATGTAAGACTAACCTATGCCTAAAGTAACGTGATAAATTGCTGGAGAGGAGCTCTGTATCTGGGGTGAGGAAGTGGGGCTGACTGAGAAACACTGGTTCTGTCTAAGCTGCCTGCCTATGTCTGATCTCAGGCAATCTGCATAACCTCTAAAATCCTTTACTTATAAAATTGAATTAATACTTGATTTTTTTTTCCCGTTTATTTGAAAATAAACTGTTACTAAGCAAGTGGTAATTATAATCTAAACACTGTTACGAGTGCATGAAGTTGTTTGCTCATTTGAGGGGAAAAAACCAGACTTGATCTGGCATACGACTTGCTTATTGTAAAATTTGGATGCAATACAGAAAAATTCCATCACCCTTTTAAATTTTGCTTGTCTCTTTCCCTTCCTCTAGGAAAACTTCCAGGAGAGCCAATTAACATCGTATATGTTCCATCTCATCTTTTTCACATGCTTTTTGAGCTCTTTAAGGTATGTCCCTATAAGCTGTTTCTTCCCTTAGAAGTGTGAACTGGAGTGTCAATATTTAAAATACCTGGCTAGATCTGAATGAAGTAAAGCTTTGCATAGGGCAGTGAGATTTCTAAAACTTTCTTATTTGGGGCAATAGTTTTGGCGGTTGGGAAAGGAATGATTGCAGTTTGCAGGAGAGTGTTTAGACCCTTCCATATGGTGATAAATGGGACAGGGTAGGGGAGAGAGAGAGTAAAAGTGGGACATGGAGTTGTGACCACTGCTAGCCTTCTGCTTTTAGGGATTACATTGATAGTGCAGGTTTGCCCTGGTGCCTTTTTCTGTGGAGTGGGTGATAAATCTTGAAGTAGTGAGTGGAGCTTAACTAACGTGCTGCCAACATTGGGTGCAGAATTCTGGCAGCCTTTAGCAACTGCTGAACACTGCTCTTCTCCAGAAACCTGGTGACACTTAAGGGAGTTAGAATATTTAATTTACATTGGTTGAGTTATATGTTGGCCAAGAATGGTGTAATTTTCCAAGCATAGAAGACTCTTGGCTATACTTAGTCACTTTTAGGTGTGAGACCTCCGCTGCTCCTGTAACACTAAACTGTTAAGCGTGTTTCTTAGAACCTAGGCACTGATACAAATGGAGGGTAACTGTGCTCAGCGTCTGCATAACAGGGGTATGATTTTAAGTGCAGAGACCCAACGCTTCCTGATAATGGTAACCTTCATTTCTGTAGAATTCGATGAGGGCAACTGTTGAATTCCAAGAAAACAGTCCTTCCCTTTCTCCCGTTGAAGTGACAGTTGTTCTAGGACAAGAAGACCTGGCAATTAAGGTATTTGGTTGGCCTACTGCAAATGTTTGCATGTATTACTGTTAGAAGTGATTGTTCAAATAACAGCATTTAAATACCATTCTTAGTACATGATTGTAGTTAACCTTTTATTCTCTCTTAAATCAGATCTCAGACAGAGGAGGTGGTGTTCCAGTAAGGAGAATTGAGCAGCTGTTTAGCTACATGTATTCCACAGCACCAAGGCCAAGGATGGATGATGGCCGCAATACCCCTCTTGTAAGATATTTTCAATACTCATCTTAGTAATAAGGTTGCTATAAGTGTTGGACAGATTGGTAGGTTAATAAATTATGAAACGTTATGTCCACCCTACTGCTTTGTGGGGTATGCAAAGATTGAGCATCATAAATATGAATTATCACTTGCTGAAACAGATTTTTAGTATCTACCTTAGTGGACAAAAATATGCATTTAAAGGTATAAATGAAGAAGAACATTCCAACCTGAATCTAACCCTGGTTCTTTTTCTTACACTCCAATGACAGTAATTTACTTGGTCTTCACTCCCACTCAGTCCTCAAACTTACTGTAAATTTTGCTGTCTTTATGGAGGCAAGCACAACTGGAATAGACTTAGAATAACAAACTCCTTTTACTAATCAAGCTGTACTGGCAAAAACAAGGCAGGGAAAACACAGGTGTTTAATGTGTAAAAGACATGTATATAAACCCTCCATCTTCATGGAGATTTTTTTTTTCTTGTGGTTTTGTTTTTTAATGATCAGTTTCAGTATTCTGTATGAAACTGATTAGAGATTTCTGCTTTCTTTTAAGAGACGAGTAAGTGCAGAGGACTTTCTAACAGCTTAAAGTTTCTGAATGCTTTCTAGCTATTTAATTTTAAGTCAGAAGAGCTAGTAAAAAAATAAATTAATTTTGTCTTTTATTTTTAGGCTGGTTTTGGGTATGGCTTGCCAATTTCTCGTCTATATGCTAAATACTTCCAAGGAGATCTAAATCTCTACTCCATATGTGGTTATGGAACAGATGCTATTATCTACTTGAAGGTATGTATTTTGATTTGGTTAAATAAAATATAGTGTTGATAACTACCATTAATGTACTGAGGTAACGACTCGGTATCATTTTATGGTAAACAAATTCTCTGCTCATGAGTAAAAAAGCTCCTGTTTTTATTAAGAAATGCTGGTAAGATTTGTAACTGGTATCTAGAATTAAAAAGGTCACTTGGCTTTAACTAGTCTACTTGAATAGCTACTAGTGAGAGTCTCATTATATTTTAGATTGTATTAAGATTTATTGTCTACTGGTTCATGGAATACAACGTACTGGGAGAAAGTGGAGACAGTGAAGTAACAGAAACAGAAGGGTGTGAGCAACAGATCTGGTTTCTTTACTGCTGTTTCTTTACTCCGACAACCAGGAAGTCTGTATAAAATAATCCTTAAAGAATCTAGCACCCGGTCCTATTCAACATCTGCCATACAGCCTATATATGGCATTCAGATATCCATAGTCTTAATACCTGGCATGTAAAATGCACTGCTGTTTTTATAAGTAATCTAGAAGAAAGACTACATACTCTTTTCTACTTTTTGTGCTTACTCATGGGAAATACTTGCTTTGAATTTCTTCTAGTAAACCAAAACCATAGTTCCAAACACACTGAGGCACAACCAGAGAAGCAGCATAAAAGGAAGAGACAGTTCAGCTATATACATGTTGCATTTCTGTTTAACAATTTCCCAACAGAATATAATTTTATTTTTTTTAGCTGCTAAATATAGGAGTAGGAAAGGAACATATTTTAAAGTTTCTCTGGAATTTGTAAAGGAAAGTTCTTTTCCAGGACTAACTTGAAAACAGGTTACAGAGTAACTCTTAAGGCCTATAAAAATTCGTAAATATGATTTGATGTTACTGTATTTGTCTTGCCAAATTATTCAAAGCAAACATAGATACCGAAGCACATAAATGACTGCATCCAGTAGAAACATCTGTGTGAATAACTTTGTTTTGTAGTGTCACTTGCTTAACATGTGAAATATACCGCATGAATTTTTGCAAAGTTATTGAGAGGTAGAAACAAAGTAACTTTTTCCTGTGGTTTTTTTAGGCCCTATCAACAGACTCAGTAGAAAAACTCCCAGTTTTTAACAAATCTGCTTCCAAGCATTACCAAGCTACCTCAGAGGCGGATGACTGGTGTGTCCCAAGTAAAGGCCCAAAGAATCTATCAAAGCAGAGTGCAGCGCTCTGAAGAGAAGTTGGTATCCAGGCACCCAAGGGGATCAAACTGGCTTCTCAAAAAAGACTAGCGTTTGGAGGTATTCATCTACCTCCAAACAAGCAAACTCTTCAATTTTGGGACTGGCAGAAGAGAAAGAAGATGAGGATGTTATAGCCTGGGCTGTATGCACTGAATGTGAAATCTTGCTGTGGACTTCAGGATGAGGAAAATAGGAGCACATATCTCTTTAAAGAAGAGATGTGTATAGAGGAAAATCAGACTATTTTTCCTTATGATCAAAGGCTTGATGTGGTAAAGGTGTGCAATTTTTGAGTCCTGTTTAATGCTTGAATACTGATAAATGTCGGTTATGCTGGTGTATATTTTTCTCCTAGAATAGTTATCAGCAGTTCATCTTATTACAGAACATGTCAGGTAGGTATAAATACAGCTTTAAAGTACAGGTGTTATCTAACATTTGGAAAAGATACACTTCACATGGCAGTCTTGTAGCAAGATTAAAACAGCATTCAAATACAGCCTGACTGGGAAGGAAGGAGCCTTGGGACGCAGGGAGAAAGTGTTTTCCATATATAAGGAAGTCCCATTAAAAAACCAACCAAAAAAACCCAAAAACCCAAAACCAAACTGTATTCCAGCAATAATTCTTATGTGATGCCTTGCTCTGTGAGTTACATTGCTAGATTTTTTTTATGTTAAGCTGTTCATAGAAAAACTAGCCAAGTAAGGCTCCTATGCATAAGGCAACTAAGAAGGAAATAGGGATTTTTAGCCGCTGTAAGGTTAGGCTACATCCCTGCACTCCAGAAAGCATGTGCCAAGTAAGTAGGATTTTCCAAGAACTGAAATCAGACATGCAAGTTGAAAGGAAAGGTTTTGGTGATCTGTATTATGTAATCACGACGGGGGAAACAACAGCATGTTTAAAACATGGTCTTGTTCCTTTTTGTCGTGCTGTTAGAAGACTAGTGGCTCAGTACACTAAACCAAGATCTGCCCATCATCTTTGTCAAACCTGTATTGGACCACACTAGCTCAGAGAGGTGCATGGGGATTCTACACCTTGAAAGCTGTGATGAGCACTGAAAGCCTGTTGGAAAGGTTTGCAGGAAGAGTGGTGTTGGAACTAGAATGTTATTTGAAGAACTGTTCATAGCAATGGAAAGGGCTTAGGAAATGAGAAGTTTCAAAATGTGAACGGCACTAAAAACTATAGAATAACTTTTACTAACAGTAAAATAATGGGGAATTGTCATAGGAACAGTGCCAGTGGGCGAGAGCTGTTGGAGAAAATGCTCCACTCTCAATAAGCTTCTCCTTTTCCCATCTTCTCTGTGCATTTTCCCCCGTGTAAGCAAGGTAAACTTACAGAATGCAAGGTAAACTATTGGACATTGCCATACTGGCCAGTCAAAGTTCATCAGGGCTGTATAATGACTTGAATTTTTCTACTAATTAGCATATTATCTTAAGTGTATAGGAACCTTTGCAAGAAATTGCAAGTAGAGTATTTAAAGCACCCTCCTCAGCTCTATGACAGTTTTCTAAAACAGGTTTGTATTTGTTGGACAGAAACCCACTCCATGCTCTACTGTGAATATGAAGTATTTTTTTAATAGGAACAAGAAAAAGCGGGAACTACCTTTGAGAACTCTGTCCCAACAGGACTTCTAGACCTCAATCAAAAATGAAACAGTAGTCTGATATGCTTCATTTATTTTAAAAACTAAATCTAGAAGTATTGGTGATAACTACTGAGCATAATGACTTTAATACTGCATCAAGGCTATTTTTATCCCAGTGAATAAGCTGCAGTCACCAAAGGTCACCAGGTCATGGATCTGAGCTCAGTCCAGTGAATGAAATGGTAATAAAAATGAAATACCTTCATCTAGAATATACAGGTGTGAAAAAGCTGCCTTCACTGCCATAATATACTTGAATATTTGTTAATTTTTGTGTTGAATACAAGGTCACAAAAACATACTTAGGTAGTCATTGTTCTGAAGTAAACACAAATTATACCTCTGCACCCGGTAATGCTTGTTCATGAGTTGTGGTTTCATGTTATACTGTACACCTGTAACATAGCTGCAGCTACTCCCAGGTAGGAGCTGTAACTTCTCTCTCAAAGCAGCTGAAGCACATGGGTGCTGTAAGCATGTCTGAAATGTTGCTTGCAGAGAGAAGCTGCAGAACACATTCATGATGCAGGCAGAGGTGTGTACAGCACTTAAGGAACCCACGTGGAATCTCTGTAGTAGTAAAAATTACTTAAGGGCTATCTACCTAGATAATACAATACCTTTTTCAGCATTTACTGAATTTTTATTCCTGAAAGTAGAGCTGTAATTTTAAGCCTTTTACTTGGATATAGATGTTGAAATAATTTTATAATAAAATCTTCCAAATGGTTGTCTAGTATCTTTATTTTCTTCTAAGAAGTCTCGTGCAAGCAAAGGTCTTTATTTTAGGTTTTATGAAATGGAGTTGAGCAAAGCAACTTTCATACTGTGTCATAGATGTAGCAGGGGAGAGAAACACTGAAAGGATGGTCTGCTCACACTTGGTGTTGCATCTGCTGAGAGTTTACATAGTGCTTAAAATCAGTGCATCATCTCACGCATCACCTTATTCTTTCTAATTAGGGTAGCATTCACCTTCAGAGATGAGAACTGAGAATCCTTCATTGGTGCACATTCTACCCTCTAAAATACCTGGGCTTTGTGAAAACACACCATCAGTTTTTGTAGAAAAAAAGACATCCATCATCAAGTTTATAAGAAATAACTTTTTCCAGAGGCTAAATGAAAGCCTCTCTTCCAGCTCTGAAGCAAGGGGACAACTGGCTTTTAGTAGCTGGTTTGTAAGAGAATGGTGGTTACAGACGGAACAGACTGTGCCGCAATAAAACAGTCCTGTACAAGTGGTGCTTCAGCAAACTTGTGGTTGCCTGGGAATGTCCTGCATCTCCCTTAATTTTAAGAAGATAGAGTAACAGTAAAAACTTGTGTAGGTACTTGAAAGACGAGAGGTGAAAAACAGCTGGACCCTGGGTGTCTGGCAGTAAATCTCCAAGTGACAGCCTCGTGAGCTGAGTTTCCCCTTCTTAACAATGCTTTTTCCACCTTCTTTACAACATTTGTTCAGCTGTAATGCTGGTGAAGCAGATCAGATGGTGTCAACTTCAAGTGTTTTGCAATTACAGAAATGTAGCACTCTGACATATATCAGTATGTCAGGTCTGTAGGGAGAAACAACCCAGAACTCAAAGTATGCCAGAGACTTTAATAAGCTACTACAGAAAACAAAACAAAACCAACAACAAAAATATCCGTTGTGTTTTCTTTTCCCCATCCACCTCTACTGTCCTGCAGCCCCTAGAGACAGGACTAGCACATTTCCCCTCAGGTTTTTGCCAAGCAGAAATACATATACGTGCGGTCTGTACCTCACCCACGGCAGGCCTGGGAGACACGCACACTGCACGTGAGAGCCGGGCATGCCACGGATGTGGCAGGGAGGTACCCGGCTTGCCGTGCAGCCCCGTGTAGAGCACATGGCCCCAGCAGTCAACACAGTCTCCCCGCAGCATGCTGCTCGCAGGCCATCAGTTCCAGTCAAGCTCCTGCAGTCTAGAAGGTGCCAGAAGTTGAAATACTGTGGGTTTTTTTTTCCCTTCCCATGCACAAACCCAGAGAGTGACAGAGGCCGTGCACCCGGCTCCTGATTCAGCAAAGCACCGGAGGTACAGGACTGGCTCGCTTCTAGCACGTCAGAGGTTCACTGACATCAGCAAGTTTACTCACGGCTAAAATGCGTTCTGGTTTCACAGGAGATAAGCAGATGTTGCACTACCCCCCTTTGCCCCCTGATCAGGACCTTACAAAGCCAGGTTCTTGATGTCGACAGAAACCACGCCAAAGCACCCTATGTTTTCTCTTCCAGATCATTAGCTAAAACGCGTATGCTGATTTTGTTACTGGTGCCTTGGGCACATCTCCAGATTAATCTCCCTGGAGCCTTGATAAGCGGTTGTTCATTATCATCTTTTCCCTGTTGCTTAACCAAGCTTTCACATCCACCAGACTTTGCCCCTAGCATGCAATAATGTCCTTCCATAGCGTTATTACGAAACAAGCTTTGCTACCTTTGATAAGAAACACTACTGCACTGGAAAAATAGATTGGGTTTTTTTCTCCATTACAGTAGTGATGATGACTTGAGAGGATCAGGTTATAATCCCAAGAATTGTCTGCCCTTAAATTCTTGAGCAGTTTTGGCCAACAGAAGGTAGAACTTGGCAGTTTATCATCCCTCGGCTCAGCTAATTTGAAGGGGTGGGGACAGTGAAGAGGAAGGGACACACATCTGGGTTAACATCTTTGGGTTTGTATTACCCTAACAGCTGCCAACACAATTTCAAGTGCCTGTATGTCGATCCTGTATTACATTCCCTAAGGTGGCTTTGCACATCTGTGCTGGTATGCACGTTCAAGACAGAATGACTGACTCAGGACCCAGCTCGATGTTGCTCCTTCTTGCCGTCAGCAAAGAGAAAGCAGGACACCCCGGTGGGCAGTCTCAGTTGGCCCTATGTTTCTTCACTCACTTCATAGGGAGGAAAGGGAAGAAAATCCCTGTGAGCAGTCTGAACTCTTCCCTGCCATCTAGAATGCTGGATGGCACAGCAAGAGGCTAGAACACAACCCTGTGTCTTCAGAATATTCTGAGGCCTCTTAATAAGGTAATCTTTTGTATAAGTAGAAAAATATGTATGGGCTATCAGGAGCTGCTCCTCACCAGCTCTCTTCTACATTCCTGCAGCAGTTGTGAAAGAAAACCAAAACAGTGCAACAAAACGGCCCACATAGAATTAACACAGATTTTCCTGTGTCACCTGCAATGTCAGGAAACACAGCAAGAGGAGTGACCACCATTCCCACCATTTGAGGCTGCAGAGCATCCTCCTAGAAAGGTGATAGAGAGTTTCTAGTTTAGGACGGCCACACTTCAAGTTACATTAATATGGTACATCCAGATATGCCCTGTCTGGAAGGCAAGCAAGAAAAGCAAGTAAAAAAATATCATTTCCATCATTGTTTATGGGTTGGGCTTTCTGTACTAAGTCACCTGGGCCTGAAAACCAAGAACCTTGCTGTGAGATTCAGCACAACAGGTACAACTTATCATGTCACTACGTATGTGTCTGTATGTATGTATGCGCTGATGTGTGAGCTGGATACCCGAGCTCCCTCTCTAGCAACTGGAGTTGATATATCCAGAGGACCCCAGAAAGCTATCAGCTCCTCCTGAAGCAGATGCCTACAACTGGCCAGCTGAAGAGCTCTCCTCTCTTCAATGGCAGAGTTCAACTAACTGCAATGGGACCCTAGACACCTGGGGCACATGTAGGTATCTGCATTTAGACGGTTTCAGCTGACTCCTAGCTAATTTAGCTGCCTAAAAATAGACACCTGATGCTATATGAGGAACCCTGGCGTATTCTGCCTGTCTCTCATCTGTCACTCCGGAAGAACAGAGATCTTCCACAGGTCCTTTGTCATGTCTGCCAGTCGCATGCAAATACCTTGTATGGATGCTTCTGGCTGTCTCAATTATCAGTGAACCTTTATGTTTAGGTAAATGACGCAAGTCCCCTTGCTAATTCTGGGGGGTTGTGGGAGGCTGGAAATACAGAGCTCAAAACAACGTCACTGCTGTGTCATTGCTGGCCAGGGTGGATAGAGAATGGAAAATCCCAGACAATATTTATCCTGCAGCAAATGCCAGTGGGCTCATTGAAGAGGAACCCTGCTGGCTGCCGGCACAAGCTGTGTCAGCCTGAAGCTGCCCCTACGCAGCTCATCACCACTGGCTGCATTTCCCAGCATCACAGGTCTGTCTGGGTTTGGGGCTGGCCATGGTGCCACAGGACTGCAGGAGACAGCGTGAGGCTCATCACTCAGGGCTCTGTACCCCACAGAGCAGCAGCGCAAGTACCTGAGAGCTCTGTCTGAGCCACACTTACTCCTCCTGAGACACCCAAATACCACTTAACTCGCTAACTGGGCTGGCCTTTCACAGAAAATTGGGAGCTAACTGTAACTGATGCTGATTTTTAAATACCATGAGGCATATCGAGAAATCAGATACATTGAAAGCTCTTTTCTGAGTGTTTATGCTTGAGGCTTTCTCTTTTCTAGCAGCTTTACTGTCCACAACACTCCTGGTTGATTTTTAACAAATTACCTGGGAAACAGGGTGGAATACCTGGCAGGGATACTTGTCCTTTCCTCCAATCACTGTGGCATGCAGCATGATGAGCAACATGCATTGCAAAGGGTATTGGTGACCCCGAGTCACTCCCCTGCTTACAAAGGGTATTACTGGAGGAATTCAACCTTCGTGCAGGGGTGGATCAGATGGTTTATGCCACTCGGGATATTAACAGGTAAGTGTCATTGCTTCATAGATCGTGGGAAGCTGTTTGCTCAGGCATAAAACTTAGCTTGTGTTGACACAGAAGCACTTGTTTGTGCTTAGTTAGGGCCTGTTCTAAAACGCTCTGAACTCACAGGACAACTCTCCCTTGTTTCTAATCAACTTTGCTTCAGGTTTTACATAAACACACGATGAAGAAAGCTTCATTTTCAAACTCTGACCAGGGACATTCTTAAGTTCTTATTATTCATGTTATTTGTGGAGATGCCTAGAAGCCTGCTGGTCCAGGTCACTTCATAAGCTTTGCCTCTGTGGCCTTGCCCTACTGTTCCTCTGTTCTTCCTACTTCTGCTGCTGGGACCAGGCTGTGCACGCTCTGAGCATATCTTCTGTAGCTGAAGGATGGGAACAGTGCTTCGGAGGCATGTCACACTTTCAAAAGCTTTTGATGATTTTTCAAGGCCACTGGATGATCAGTTCACTTGAGGGGGAAAAAAAAAAAAAGATCATAGCACCTTCTGCATATTCCCTGGATTCTTTTTTTTTGAATGACAACATCCACGTCAGAACAGCTGGATAAATGGCAAAACTACTCACTGGAGTACCATAAATTGATGTAGGCAGACCTTGGAAATTATATTACAGAGATTAGTATTCAGGGCTGACTGAAAAAGCTGTTTTCGTCCTTCTCCAAAGAGTTGTCCTTGCCTTCTCCTTTGCTCTGCAGCAGAATTATATTCTCCACCTGTGAGTA
This sequence comes from Scopus umbretta, assembly GCA_013400535.1. Lineage (NCBI taxonomy): Eukaryota > Metazoa > Chordata > Aves > Pelecaniformes > Scopidae > Scopus > Scopus umbretta. Next base: position 32,660 of record VZTL01070237.1, read on the forward strand.
TTGATGTTAAGGAAGAGGATGTGTCTTGACTTTAAATCTGCACTATTGCAGTCAGACAGAGAAGAGAAGGACTGCAGATCCTCCCATTTCTCCCCAGGAACGAACACACCCACTGCTAAGGGAAATGAGAGTTTTGGGGGAGAAGGTCTGTCCTCAACAGCACATTCTTTCAGAGGGGGATTGTTTAATTTCATAAGAACAGAAAGGAGATTCCAGCAAAGCTATTGACAATGAAAGGCTAAAATAAATGCTCTTCACCATTTCTTTAAAGTATATTAACACTGGAAGTTTTGTTATTTTTTTAATGTAAACATTTCTAGCAGAATAGCAGTATACTGGTGTACACTATGGTAAGCTTTCACTTATAAAAGTGTTTTTTAAATAATAGATTCAGAAGCTGTTATTCAATTGTTCTCATTTTTATAGAGTATGCATATGGAATACAGAATATAGGTAATGGATCAATAGATTGTCTATAAGCATGTCTGAGAACTTCTACCAATGTAATTCACTGTTCTTTTCTGTAACATGCTTCTAACATATGCTAGCCCTTTATTTTCTTTTTTGAGCAATAAAGTGTAATATAATGTGGGATCAACATATTAACCAGTGTAAATGATAAATATTAGAGTAGTAATAATTCATCTTTAGACCTCACATTATGTCCACTGAAATCTGTGACAAGCTTCCCATTGGCACCAGTGAATTGTGGACAAAGCCAAAATGGTTTGAGCTGCTGGTCAGTAGAGGAGACATGTACATTCCTGAAGGTGTCTAGAAGACAACAAGCAGACTAATTTTTGAGTCCTTCAGAGTGCAAGACCACACAGGAGGCCAGCCTCACTGTGTTAGCTGCCACGCAGTCTGCAAGATAGCATGTTCTGTGCTGGAGCGATTTATGATCAAGCAACCTAGGGGAGGAAGAGGCGTATGTAACATACATTTAGACATTCAAGATACATTGAACAGAAACATGTGTGTATGCACATATGGCCAATTTAATGGTACTAAACTGGCTGAAAGCTCTTGCTTCAGCCCCATCCCCCTTACCTAATGCAGTGCAACCCTTATACTGGAAAACCTTGAGCTCCAAACACCCCAGACCAGGAGGAAGGCAGCCCCGAGCCTTTCTGTTCAAGCCAGGTGAGACCAGGTCCAGGCTAGGGAAGTCTGGGTGCAGAGATGCTGTTGTCTCTGAGGTGCATGTCCCTGTTTGGCAAAGCGGGCAGTTTGTCCTTGTGTCCCTGGCCACTGAGAGCTCGGCTTGGATAAAGGGGCTTTGCCCATGCCCACAGAGACAGGAGGACAGGACTCTTTTAACGGCACACAGCAATGACCAGCCACAGCTTGTGCTCATTTCACACAGCAGAGGCTTTTTTAAAAAAAGGATTAAGAGTGTCCAAACCCTGAACAATGTGAGGGCCCGCTTCAATACGGCTGGAAGATTATTCCAGCTGTTTGGGGCTGGGAGCCTAAAAAAGCGAAGCTTGCCTCCTATAGTCAGTGGAGCTCCAGACACTTGGATGTGAATAGCTTGGTTTAAACAGAGGGCAGACTGGCAGACTATCCTTAGATAAAAGGACACAAAACAGTGCTGTAAATGAGGACTGAACGATTATAAACCTTAAAAATACCCTTCAGGAAATGCATGGCTGCTGTTCAGTTGCTAGCTGCTGGCTCTTTTGTTCTGCTTACAGCTTTCCATCCTTTCAGCTTTCCATCCTTTCTTTTTTCTCCTTTTTTTTTTTTTTTTTAAAGGACAAACACTTGCTACGTATACAGTACAGGCCTCCATGGGTTGGGGCTGGGGGCCCCAGGAAGCATCAGTGCCTCTTGGTGTTGTTCTGGCAGCCTCTCCAGCGAGAGGCCGGGAACCGGGAACCCGCAGGGACAGCATGTTCCCCGCCAGCTGCACCAGGAGCTTAAAAACATATTTATGTTGAGTCAGCGAGAGCTGCCTGGGCTGGTCACGCCGCTGCTCTCCCTCCCTTTCAAGGCTGCTGGAAGGAGCAGCATCAAAGTTCAAGCCCACGTTCGAGTCTCTTCCAGGCGCTGCCTGCAGTTTGCTCCTGCCTGTGTGGAGCCGCTGACCCCCAGTCTCACTGAGTGCACCCACGTCACCTGAAAATGAAGGGGAGCCAGGGCTGCCTCTCTGCCCCTCTCCCTGCCCTGCATCAGAAAGGGCAGCTCTCCCTGTGCTCGAGTGGGTGCCAGAGGCCGGGCAGGACTCAGTGCCATTTAATAGCAAACCCTCCCACAATCATAGCATGGCCAGGCAACTGAAAAAGGAGTCCTTCTTGGACTTCTCCAGGCAGAACCAACCCTTGGCCAAAGCTTTTGAGAGGATGGAAAATGGCCAAGGTTGTTAAGGGGACACCAAGTGTGCAGTTTGGGTATGTCCCCAAAGCACAGAGGTGCGTGGGTGCTGCATGAGGCACCAAGCAAGAGGGGCCATAGTGCAGCGTGCCAGGTACCCGGTGGAGTTTCAACCAGCTGGGAAGAAAAGTAGGAGAGTTGAGTTACAGAGGCCTCTGGCACCCAGCTCCCCGCAGCCATAGCAGGGTGTCTCAGATGCCTCTGTTGAACGCCACGCGTCTGCCTGGGATGGGGTTGTGTATTTGGCTGTTTGTTTGCCTGTTGCTAAGGTCCCCCTGCAAGTCCTCAGCTGCCCCTGAGGACAAGTGCAGGAGAAAATGGTTTGCCCTGAACAGTCACTGTGGTGGGCAGCTGCTGTCCATGGAGGGGATGCAGCCCACGCTGGTGGCTCACGAGTCCTTCGCACCAGGGACAGGCCTTTGGGTGTGCCTGGAGCGGGGTGGGAGCACACAGAAATGTTGACTGTGACCAGACGGAGAGACTTGTGCTCAAAATAACAGTCGGCTTCAAGTGTTACAAGTCACAGTTCACAGCCCTCAAAATGCTGATTCTCATCGTTAAATAAACAATGTTTAATCTTTTTGTTTCATGTTGGATTTATTTTTTTCTTCTTCTAGTTTGCTGTTGGACTTCGCCTCCAGGTGTGCATGACCACTCTCCCTGGTTTATTGAGACATTTTGTTTTCAGCATGTGAAAATCCACACCACTTCTAGTGCCAGTTCTCCCCTTTCTCCCTCAGTTCTCCACCACCACCACTCGGATCAGCTGAGCTCCTTCATCTCCCCTGCACAGCTGCCTGCCACATCTGCCCATTTCCAGCCACCCAGTCTGAACTGGCTTGGCCAGGGCAGGATGCAACCACTGCTCTAGCAGCGCAAAAAGAAGCTGCCAGAGATAAATGGCTTCGTGGACAGGGGCTTTGCTGATAAACCTCAGATCTCTAGAGGGTCCTGGTGTGATTAGAAGCCAAGGTTGCTGGTCTGTACTTACTCTCATTCCACTGGAGGATGCAACATTTGATTCTGGGGAAAGCTGGTGGTGCAAGGAATCTCTCCCATGTTTCTGATTACAGGGTAGGAACCTCCCACCATGCTGACAGATGAAATGTGTGAGCACAGCTTGCCTCAGCTGGTGCTGAGCGAGGCAAGGCACACTGCCTTCCTCCCAAAATCCATCCAGCATTTGTGTCTCATCCACCCACTATACAAGCAAGGGGCATCTAACTGAATGCTGCTTCAGCAGGCTGGATAAATATGTTCCTGTGAGTTAGGAAGTCCAGAGCAGTGGAGAGTGGCACAAACCTGCAGAACCGCAGGGAGCAGAGAGGGGTAGTGGCTCTGCATCCCAGCAGGGCCTTCCCAGCATCCTTGCTATAAGAAGGTGCAGTGGTGGTGTAGCAGTGGGGATGAGGCACCATCTCACATACCAGAGGCTACACAGGCTGGGAGTGGAGGACACACCACTCTCTCCCATCCATATCCTCAGGATAATCCAGCTGCCAGGTGCTGCAGCCAGGACTTGCTGCTTTTGCTGGCTACTGCACCCACCCTCAGAAGCTGAGCACCTGAGCACTGGAGCACATAGTCAGAGAAACACTGAAATAATATGCAAATATTGTGAATTATTGCAGGAACTAAAGATTCCTGTGTTAAACCCTTGAAATAATTTCTAAAGTAATCCAACAAAAATAGTAAGGCAATTGGGTCTCAGTTTTAGACTGGAATGCTGCATATTCTGCAGGTCACACCAGGTTTGATTGCATTAGAGACCTCTAAGACCTGAGTAATGCTGTGTTGCATACTGTACCCCATCTACCCGACAGCTACAAATTACACCATCAGTGTACTGACATAAAAACCCAAATGTTATATGTAAAAATGTATTACTTCTTTTCTTTCCAACTGGTCAAAGCTCCATTAGTTGAGAAGAATTCGATTTTGTTCATGTCTTGTTGCTCTGTGTGCATACAGGTGCCTGTGCAACTCATTTCAGATTACTTTTAACGGGACAAACTCCCTTCATTGTATCAAAAAAAAAATCACAAACAAAAGCTACCAAAAACCTCTATAAGGTGGAAGCAAAGAAAGAAATCACTGAGATTCTGTGGATTTATGGTGGAGGGAAGGGCAGGGCTATGGGAGAAATGGACCCAGATGAAAGACTGGGGTCCAGATTTCCAGCAAGATATAGTTCAGAACTGCTGGCATCAAGAAGTGTGCTCTCCACAGACATATGCAGACAGCATGCCCTTGAATTCAGGGCAGCCACACACGTTTTCCCTAGCAGTGAACTTGGAAATGGCAGGATAGACTCATCAAAGGGTTGGCTCAGCTTTGGGAGTTAGATGTAATTCCATGGACTTCACTACAACCAGGACTTTAGGGTCAGTTTTACTCTACACAGATGTCAAAATACCTATATTACTAGTAATATTACTAGTAATTACTAATAATATTGCTAGTAATATTACTAGTAATACCTACATGGATTACTTTTTGTCATGAAATGGCTTTGCCGTGACCGCAGTGATGTCTCTTCACCTGTGCTCTCCAGCATGCTGTGTGCTTGTAGTGAGCCCAGGCACTGCCCTGCCCTTCAGCAATGCCTACGTTTTCGTACTGTGTGAACCAGTGCCTGTATATTTATAGGGCACACAGTTCTGTCCCCTCCTTTGTAGCACATTATTATAAAGTAGACTTTCTCTGAGTATTGCTCCTCTTTTGTTCCTGCGCCTTTTTCCTCAGACCTTAGCAGTTATCTATTCTTAGTCCCTGACCAGCTGGTGGTGTCTCTAGGGTTATTAGGAATAGGTATTCTTGACCAAAGTTGTCTGGATTCAGCCCTCTTTTCCCCCACAAATAGCCAGCAAGCTTATGGCTATATGCAGGCCATGCAACTCCCCACTGACAGTTAATATTGATATAATCTAATGCCATGCTAATTGCAGCACAAATAGCCCAAGCAGACATATCAATTACGCTGTTACAAGACTGAAATGTGGTGTGGTGATTCTGGCACTAGGCAAAAGGCTGATACCAGCACCCCTAGCCAGCTCCAGCTTGAAAGAACAGAACAGAATGGTTCATCAGTGCTGTGAAAATCATCACGTGCCCTACTGCCCTTGTTTCAAATGCCTTAATTGTAACTTAGCAGCACTCCAGAGGATGCCTGTGCAAGGTAAAGGGCAACACACAGCTGCCATCTGCTAAGAAAATGTTAACTGTGTATTGAAATCAAACAGGTCATTGTAGTGCGTAATATCCATAGTCACCTTTCCACTTTGTATCTCACGAAGCTTAAGATGCATTTGGAGAGGCAGTCAGAAACAAATGTCTGAGCAGACAACCAATTTCATCTGACAGTTGCTGTATATAGCAATCTTTTCTGCCCCGCTCAGCGGCTGTACCAGAGGTCCCTGCAGTTCTGCAAATAGAGACTGTGGTATATCTTTCTCCTACTTTAATATAATTCTTGGAGAGGTTAAGGTGTCAGAGGCTAGCTAGGCTTTGGCATCTCTGCTAATAGCATGTTCTGCACCATCATTTAGTAGAAGAGCAAACCCTAGGGAGTACAGGGAAATTCTACTGCCACATCCTGAAAGTAAATAAAAATATTGCTGTGTCCAACCCATCTATATCTTGTACCATTTCAGAAAAGCAGCAGCAGCCCTTCAAGAGCCCTGCAAACCTTCCAGTACACTGAAAAGCTGGCATGCCTCTTTGGCTTCTTACAGTTTAATAAAGGTATATAATAGCATAGGCCACCCCAGACTGTTTCAATCTTCCTTCCAATTTTAAAGACTGAACTCTTGTATGTTTAATTTAAAGGTATTTGTCCCACGGGCAAAATCTGCTGCCAAAAGCATTAGCGCGTTTTCAAAGGACTTTCCTCAAATACGAATGAGCCAAGCCTCTGTGATCATTTTAATTGTCCAGCAGTGCTTGCAGCTAAAAGTAAAGCTGCCACCTTTCATGGCAGACCAGACCTTTCCCCTACCCCCTAAAATTTGTGTTTCTAACATTTTACAAAATTAGTTGTCAGTCTTGCTTAGTCTGGGAGATTTATATAAATTCATGACAACAGTTAACTTGTTTCTGTCAAAACTAGTGTATAGGCTGTAAGATATTGCCTCATGGAAAGAAGAGAAATGGTCTTTCAAGATGGTAAGTGGTTTTGAATAAGCAAAATTTCATTGATGCTAAAATGCTTACAGCACTTTATTGGTTTCAGCTCTGATACCCTGATCTGGGTTGAAAAACTCTGATTGAAACCAGAGGAAAGATATTGACTGGGATCTCTCTGCAGGTCTCCTCACACATGCCCATGCACTCACATGACAATGCACACACAGACCCACGCAGAGCTGCCAGAATTTGAATGGACATTTCAACACCATCTTGCTTTTGTGTAGTCAGGAGTTTTGGTCCAAAACTTTTCAAGATGATACGGACAGCCTCATCATCCTTCATGCAGCGCTAGTGACAATGCCATGTAAGAGCATGAAAAGGGGTGCATACAACCCATATCCTTCCCCTATCAGCTTTTCAAATGCCAAGGGTAAAAAGACATGGAGATCCTGGCTGCCTGTGCCAGGTGGCCCCAAGGCCACCTGTTTATGGTCTGGGCTTTGAGCCTTTTCTTCTTTATAATGCCAGCTCTTCTTAGTGCAGTCATTATGGGAGAAGTGAGGGAGGCGGAACCAGCACTCCTTGTGCCAAAAGTCCTGAAGCTGAGTATTGCTGCCATTCGGCCAAGAAATAGGCTCTCATCAGGTAGCTTGTTTTTGGAGTAGAGGTGTGTGACATTGACTGTTGAGTATGGTCATAAAGTGCCAGTAAAATGCACATTTGTTAATTTTGTTAAACATGTATCACGCTCTAGGACCACTCTGTATGCAGACAGTTGTCAATACTCATCCAAAGTCACCTTTGCAAAGAGAAGACGTACTTACCACATCTCTAAGCTTTGTGCAACCAATATGGTCTTGATACCACTGCACACAGTAGAACGCAGCTGAGGATATATCCTTCCCCTCCTGCAACCAGCAACACTGGAAAACTAGCCTGTCTCAAGGACAAATGGTGAAGGTTTTAAGGACATGTTGGCTGGAGGCTTAGCAGGAACTGGTCAAGATTTACTGCTTCCACATCCAATGTCCTGTGTTTCTGCTTTGCAGTCTCTGGCTCCTCTTCTTGGCATTAGGTCAGAAGGACAAGCAGCAGGGTTGGAGACCTGACCCGGCCACACTGTTTTGGGCTCATTGTCCTTGTGTCTTAAGGCCGAACAAATATGAATAGACATTTAAAGGTTTTGAAGGAAAATACATTCCTGAACATTGTTAGATTGACTCTGACTTCAGTTTCAGCAACATGCTCTCCACAGAGAAATCAGTCGACTTTTGAGTCAAGCTGGATTCCATTGGACATCACGGGCTAGGTTAAAATTATTGCAAGAGCACTTTACAAAAAGGATGTCAATGTTTCGATGAACAGCTGAATTATGGCTCTGCACAGGCCACACAAAAACATGCAGAGTTTTTGTTTTTATCTCTACGATCATAAATGGGATAACTTCTTTTGTCAACAATGCATGTGGCTTAAGAACATCTCTTCATATACACCTCTTAAAAAGCACAAGGACCAAAACATGTAATCTCATTGCTATCCATTGAGAAGTCATTAAGGGAGCTGGGGGGAAGGGCTGGCAATGGGAAAGGGTAGTACATTCTTTGTGCCCATCTATGCTTTAAATATTCTAATAGGCTGTGAAATGCAGTGGAAATGTCTCAAACACGGCTACATCTGTACTAAGAAGCCAAATGACAAAAAGCAACTCATTTCACAGAAGACACCAAACAACCCTGAAAACAATTTTCCGTCATTTTAGGTCATGACTAGGTTCAAACTTGCAGTGTAGGGGTGACAACTTGGTCTCTCATTATTTCCACCTGCAGCCATCCAATCTGTTGCAGCTTTGAAAATATGAAAGCATGCTCAGGAGTTATATGACAGTATGAAATTTCAAGGCATCTGCACTAAATCAGAATAATAAGACTGCGCACCCCATAAATGTAATGAGTGATGAGCTTATTATCAGGTACTCCCATGCCTCACATGAGCAATTCCATCCAGTGCATGGGAATAGAGTACAGTAAGAAGAAAAAAAGAAAGAAGTGCTAAAAGGTAACAAATAATAAGCTTCGCTTACTGTTGGTCTTTCTAGCTCCAACAACAGAAGCAATTAAAGTGCATCAATCAGGTCTTTTTTTCTGCAATAGGTATGTTCTCCAGTGTTTTTAACAGCTTGCAAATTCCTATGACTATAATCAGCCTGATCCCACTGTGCTCCCTGTCAGATATCACAACAGCTATAATCTGGCACCTGCTTGGTACAAAGCTTGGAAGTAAGGCTAGGTGCCCATAGAATAAAAATTACGTGTGTTCACTGAAGAGGGGGAGGATCAGAGGGAATTCAGGAACACTGGTGACAGCCTTTTTTCTTCTCTCTCAGCAAGAGAGTCCTGACTACGACAGGTCAAAACCCACTGCTATTGTTCTGCCTTAAACCTTCCTCTTCCAGATGCGGAATTTCACTTCCAGAAACAGCCACTGGGATGTGTTCCCCAAAAAATCACCTACCTCCATCTGTCTCTTCTGGACTACGCAGCTTGGCCCGTTTTCAGACAGTTCAGAAAGCAACAAACATTTCCTTTCCTTGGCTGGTCTGCCAATCCGCTTCCCTGACTTACATAGGTACGTTGCCTAGAAAAGATTTGGTTTTAGATAACCCAAGCTTTCTCCATCCTTCCAAATTCACTGGTTATCCTCAGTGCAGAATTCAGTGGATCCTGGAACTGCCTCAGGCAGATTTTTCTACAGACAAACTGCCCCAGATCCTGATCATTCTCCCCTGTAAATGACTGTAGTGTCTCCGATAGAGATAACTGTGCAACTCTATAGAAATCTTTCATCGGTTTAGTAAAGTACAGGGACCTATATTACAATTTCATTCATATGAGAAAGCATTTTCTCATGGTCTGTGTTGACTTTGAAATTCTCCATTGGAACTGGAAACTGTTAAATAGCAATCTACTTTGCTGTCTAGCTAAACATAAACAGACCCATGAATTGGAGTCTCTCCTAACACGGTATACGAGCTTTGATTTATGACAACTGAGATGAAAAGAAAGAGAAGTGATTTCTAAAACTAAATTATCTGCACATTTCTTCAGGTGCTGTTATTGGCACTTTGTGAGACACAGAGATGTTGAACAGCTTGGCCGCTCCTGTGCTGGGAAGAGCCTAACATGCTGTGGGCTGTCTTGCAAACAGATAATAATAATGATAAGGACCGACTGTTTCACAGTCAGAGGTGCGATGAGAAGTCAGGAGTTACTGGCTCCCAATGGTGGGCACCACTCACCTCCCTTTTAACAGTGCCCAGAATTGTCAGGGTCTAAAAAAAAGTGGAACAACCTTGACGGATTGCATCAAACTAAAAAAGGGAAGAAAAATGGGTTTTATCTGTAGGTCAGATCACACACTTGCCCTTGCTGCGGGATACTTCGTGTGTGAACTGCCGCTGCCCTGCATTTCGTCCTCCTGAACTGGAGACAGCAGCTTGGCCACAGGTAAAGGTTTCCTGCAACAGAGAAACCAGTGCTGGCAGGTCCAAAAGCAGAGGGCTGGCAAATCATGTGGACGGGCAGGTCTGTAACAGCACAGCCAACGCATCTTCATCTTGGAAACACCTTTTGGTTAAGGCGGGATTCCTCTCACCTGTGCTCAGCTACCAAAAAATGAGGTGCATAGTCCATGTTAGCAGGCTAGGTTCCTTTCATGTTCAATGAAGAGAAGGGTTCATATTCTTCCCAGATCCCATCCAACACCATCCTGAAGGATATATGGATGGGTATATGCTTAGCTGTGCAGGTTACAGTGGCAAGTCTGTTCTACCTGCATTTCTTAACACCAGGATGTGAAATTACCATCGGTCACAGTGAGAGCAGAAATAGAGACAGCAGATGCTCAAAGCTACCTGGGCATGAATAGCATGTACAGAAATTTCAGTACTGCAGATTTCAATATTGTGATTGATAATGGAAAAAAATCTTACCATTAAAAAGGATGTTATTATGACAAAGCTTTATAAGATACAGACAGGTGTAGTGAACAGTGAACTAACACTGAATTGAGAGTCAGCCCACAGGAAAATACGGAAACCGTTGAAATCTGTCTGTGGTCATGGTTCAAAGCAGTTCACCCAGTTCTTTCTGGGAAAGCATTTCTGTGACGCTAATAAATGTCCTGTTTTTTGATGGTATCCTTTCTTTTACTCCCGACACGACAGCTGAAGAAAATTACAGTGAAACAGTATCAAAGGTTGTTCAGATTGAATCTAATGCTACCTAGCAGGCAGTGGAATAAATACCAAAGGCAGCAGAAGCATCATTTAAGCTAGGCTGAACAAAGCATGGAAGTACGTGCCCCCATGTTTGTTTGGGGGGTCCTTTCCAGCTCTGCCTCCTCCAGCACGACCCACAGCCTGCAGTTGCAATTCCTCAGTGCAGGGAAAAACAGTGACACTGAGGAGAGCCAGGAAATCCCAGCCCAGCTTCAGGCTGGCCTGCAACTGTACAAAAGCGAAGGGCTGCGTCAGGGTTGTGCCTGGATCTCCAGCACCCCGCAGAGGCGCACGGATCCAGGAAGGGAGGACGCCGGTGCCTGCGCTGCTGCAGCTCAGTAGATGATTCCTTCTGGTTCCAGGAGCAAGTACTTCTTCATGGATGAGGGTATGGAGAGCAAGGGGACTCCTCGGTGGCACCTTTCTGACAGTATCGCCCGAATAGCACATCTGCACAAATGCATGAGTGACCGTGGTGAATTGTTGCACACGGTGAACAAAGAGTCATAGAAATCCTGGTGCCGCTGTAAAAAAACATACAAGCGTGTTTCAGGGCAATAAGGCTGTTTTCCTTCCCCCCCTTTCCCCTGCCCACATGCAGCCCTTGGCAGAACAAGGTAAAAAGCACAGCCAGCCATCCTGTCCCTTGGAGGCACATCAAGCACCAGGAACTTGGTTTAGCCAAACGCCTGCACAAAATTTTTATGCTTGCCTCAAATATTCAGCGCTAAGTTAAAGACCATGCTGAAGTCTTTTGGCTTGGTATGTCTTATATCCATCAGTTTGAGGTGGGGGTTCCTCTGTCGTGTTAGCCCTGATCTGAACAGACGCTGCAGCCAGCTCAGGGGCAGTGCACGGGGAAGAGTTAATCCCCTAAACCGCGCGGCGGGGCGGCAAGGCAGCATAATGCTGCCACCGCGGATGTGTTCACCGGGCTGCGAACCGCAAAGTACCTTTGGTCTTGCTCATCGCCCCAGTGGCCTTTTAGAATAAATAAAATTGCATCCCCGCAAGAAGAAAAGTGCAGGTGCTTACAAATGATGTTGAAATAAAAGCAGCAGACAGTAAATACGTGTGATTACGTGTGACTTGACCTTACTTTATATTCTTGCTACTTGACAGATCTGGTTAGACTTTTTTTTCACATACACTTTATATATTGAAAAGTAAAGATTTGTGTCAACAAAAATTTTTTCTTCAATTTCATGTCAAATTTGGCAAACAGCTCTGACAACAAAAATGACAGTGTCAACAAAGGAACGGAGCAACTGTAGACTTTTCCAAATAAGAATGTTTCAATATTTCAGATTAAAGTTTTTGTTTGGAGAAAAACAATTTGTTATCGCCTTTCTAATCACACTTGTAGCTCAGCAAAGCTTCTATTATTGTTGTTGTTGTTAATACTATTATTATTATATTTAGGTGAAAAAGGACCTTCAACATCTGATTCTGTATTCACCCAGAATGGTTTCTTTTAATTTTTTCTGAACAAAGCTGACCTGAGAAAACAGTTAGCCTCACAGTTCCTCTGGCTATATAACTCTGCACTATAACACAGACAGGGTTCCCTAAACATCATTGATAATGCATAGCAGATATTGGTGGACTGATCTTCAGCACTGATTTGAAAATTTTGAAAAAGCCCATTATTAATTGAGAACTAGTTTTAAACTGGAATATTGGGACTACACAGATTTCTGAAGTAAATGGATAATTATTTCAAAGCATGTAGCTTGTCCCACAATTTTGTCTTTTGACATCTTTTCCTCTTTGATCTCTTATTTTTCATTTAAATACTCTCTTGTGTTTGCAGCTAACCAGTCCTGCTCACAGAAGCCCAACCCATGCAACAGAACCTAAAGATACAGTCGTTCACATGTACCACAGTAGTTTTAAAACATTTGCTGACTTAAAAAAAATATAAATACAGGCATCGACAGGTCTGAGGAGATATCAGTCACGGCCAGAATCTTTGCACTTGCTAAGTGCAGCTCCTGCAGTATCCCTGACGGAGTGCTCCAAAGGATAATGTTGCAATGACTATTTCTCAGAAATATGTCTTTTGTCAGTGAGTGATATGCTTTTGTCAAGCAGGTTATATTAAATGGGGAAGTTCCAAATCCTCTGAGATGTTCTTCTCTTTCAAAAGCATTCTCACTTTTCTTTGGCCAGATATAGAGAATGCAAATCATGAGCTTGGATTTTACCCAGTTGCAACTCCCTAAGAGCTTACCTCAAAGACGTCATCAGGTATGGCTGCTTTCCACTTCGATGTTGATTTGATGTGTTCGTAGGTATTGACAACAATCTCCACAGCTCTGGGGTGGGAATGACAGGCTTGTAGCACCTGCAGGCAGGATGCATAGAGGCCATGAGTACCACCAAGAAGCTGGGGCTAGCCTGGATGCTTGGCACTGTGCAATGGCATGCTGAGACATCCAGTCAAAGAATTACAAGAGGATAAGGTTGGAGATGCAAAAGACACAAGCTCTGTGTACCCTGCTCACTGCAAGTGCAGCAAGAAACCCCAGGCTAGCCCCCACTGGAGCTGAGCACACCCCAGTTTAACACCATACAGAAATATGGGCCTAGGTCTCCAGAGCACTGTAATTTGCTGATGGGAGGAGCTTTATCATCTGAATCTGGAAATAACGTATTCATAGCTAGGTTGAGCGTCTGAGCACCAGACAAAGCTATACGCAAAGTCCTTGCTCCAGGTCGTGCAGCACAGGAACAGAAAAAATCCCGTCATATGAATCAAAAATGCATTGTTACAGGAAAATTTGAAGGAAGACTAGGAGATAACGCAGCACAAAAATAAGGCTTCCAAGCCACACAAGGCCCTGGAAACAACTGCTCTGCCCAGTAACTTTAGCTCAGTAGGAAAAAAACCCAAAGTCTGCTGTCACTCACACGCATGGAATAACACTTTGCATTCACACTGTATGATGCACAATTTTGTCCCACACAGTAGACAGGCTTTCACAAACTAAACTGCAGAACATCCCTCTGGGATAAATATCATCCTACATATTTTACAGATGGTAAATGATGGTTTGGAAGGGAGACCTGCTCCATGCAACAGGAGAAAGGTGGAGGCAAGAAGAGGAGACCCCAGACCTGGCTCTCAAACACGCTGTAGGAGACTTAAGTGTTGTTCTGTTACAGACAGAGCCAGCTCATCTTGGGCACAACCAGAAGTTTGGCATTTTTTTCAAAGAATTCTGGTTGCTTGGCTTGTTAAAACTTTTTATATACAGTAGAGGAGCTGCAAACCGTTGCACAGGACACTGCATGAGAAAGTATAAGTCCTGACTACAGCAAGCTTACTTGGTTGACTGATATAAGAAGTCTGTCAGCTACTTCTGTCAGTGCCTTGGGCTTTGCAGACCTTTAGAAATTCTTTGGGAGGGAACCTGCAATTTATATTTTTTTTTTTTTTT